>CAUJGJ010000487.1:2177900-2292900 GCA_963170055.1 Halisarca cf. caerulea
ATAATACAACAGTATTATAATATAACATTATTCTATCAAACTAATTTGTTTGCTTGCCATTGCATAAACTTTAATGTTCACATATTATGCTTTCTACTATATTCACTTTGTTGATCTGAATATTACATACTGTATATCAGAAGGTCACTAAACCTTGAGATCTGTGCTACTTTGCCCAAATTTCCAGCTGATCTATGAGTACATCCTCATTGCTAATGACTTGGTCAGAACACAACCTGACATGGATGTCATCAGAGGATGGTTTGACTTGACGATGGAACCATCCATAACGATCACAACAGTTGTTACCGGAAATGCAACCTTTTCCATCCCACAAGGGATCCTCCCAAGATACTCTATTAGCATGAACATTAGGAAATGCACTTTCACAATAGTAATGGCTGCTGACAAAACCACGAGGACTTGTTCCACCTCGACAAGGACAAGCATACCGACTTGATAACTCGGAGACACCCACAGCATAAGTCCACAGATGTCTTAATGGCTGTCCATGAGTTATAGAGACACCGTCCACATAGTACCCACCAATAACAAGACGGTTGTTGGCAGACCCAGGTAATGACAAGTCAAATGCATCCATGCTAGATAATTGATACCCTCTCACTCTCCCACACACATTGGCGTATTCATCACTGGCTGGAAATGTCAACTTTGCACATCCTGGACCAGTAGTCCTACCACATGCTGTATGGTTGGTGTCTTCATTTCTAACAGTGCGCAGATTAGATGGACATGGATCACCCTGTGTTGTGTCCAAGAGAATGACTTTCCTCCATTCACCACATATTCCACACTTGCATAGAAATCCCTTATTAATAATTTGGTTTAGTGTTTGGTTCACTAGAGTTAGTTGACCCAATACAGCATTTTCAATCCCTTGGTCCCTTCTCTGCATCTCCTTGAGCACATTCTGAATAGCCTCGATCACTTAAGGTAATGGTTAGGTTTTTCATCACTGACTCCTGCACACTGCTGCTAATCCTATCGAATTCTCCCTCAGTCAAGATGGTATCCCCAGGGTCACCTTGGGGTCCCCTTGCACCAGGAGGACCATGCTGACCCTGTGGACCTCTTGCACCATCAGGTCCAGGATGCCCTCTGGGACCAATGGGACCTTCTAACCCTGGAGGACCAATGGGACCTACATTACCTTCTATACCACGGAAGCCTTTCTGACCTTTACTGCCGTTTTCCCCTTTGGGACCTTGTGGTCCAACTGGTCCAGTGTCTCCTGTGTCTCCCTTTGGTCCGGGAACACCTCTCACAGCTACATTGAGGCTGACCTCTCCAGTTGGGTTCTCAACACAGTACTGTGTGTTATTCTGAGACACACCAGCTATTGTACTTATCAGAGCAGACCACCAAGGACTGTATAATGAAGTTCATATCCATTAAGTTCACAGGATATATGTATGCTCCACTGCCTCTTTCCAAACTTTGTATATGCAGAGGTCACTGCTCCTGTATTTGTAACAATAGCCCTATTTACTGCATAACCAGAAGGTCAATGGATACTCTATATGGCTATATATACACTGGAAATCCTCCAGTGTAGTGAATTGAGGCACATACATCGATCTCAATTTCTATTTCACATGCAAGCTTTGAATTCTAAAACCTTAGCAAACACTTCACATGTGTGACTATGCTTGCAGTGGAAAATACCAAGCACATGCATTTGGATACACACACACACACGTGTGCACACATGCAAGTGCCTACATACACAGACACACACCAGTAGCTTTGAATTTATGATCAATATTTGATTTCAGGTTTGCTGACCTTTTATCAGCTTGCTAGTGAAGTATGCTGGAGGGATAAACATAATATTATATACATTGTATCCTGGTGTGGGGGCCAATTATGGGTGGATCAAAGGAAAAAGTGTGCTGACATTTGTGATGTAGCACAGGTCACTGATCTACGCACACTTCCTAATTGATGTCAATTGATGTTAATTGGTAGGATAAGTGGCTAAAACTGATCAACTCTAGATGAGACTGTACACAGTAACAGTCAACAGTGAATGGTTGCCAGGATACAAATTAGTTATATCCTGTCCAGGTGTGCTACAGCAGAAAATACAGTGCTGATGACCTCGGGCTTCGCCCTCAGTCAGTCAGCACTGTATTTCTGCTGTAGCACACCTGGACAGGATATAACTAATACATGTAATAATGCAATATACAATTCAATGTACAGTATATGGGCATCTACTGTATTTCCTCACTTGCTTGTACCATGCACAATCTCCCTAGGTTTGCAATATTACGCTGTAGAGTTACACACAATATACATATTTCACTATGTTATCACTTTCCATTGACTAAGCTACTCAAGTTCTCCCAGTGAAACGAGTAACTGTTAACATCTCCTCCCTCTCTAAAGGGTTTACATGAAATGGTACCTTCATCACATTCTTGGTTTGTAATTACCTTGTACATGTGTTATAAGATGAGATCTATTGAACGTGCTCCCAGACTTATGATGCAATGATTTATATGATGTACATACGTATATACAGTACTCTATATCAAACATATTGCAGATACAGTACATAGTATGCAACTTTAAGTAGTCACAGAATTCCAAAATTATTTTACTTACGTACATACTCCCCATGAAAACAAGTACACACACATGCACACATAAATGCCTACAGGTGTGCAAGCATGCACTCACACACACACACACACACACACACACACACACACACACACACACACACGTACAGCAGTTTACACATTAGGTACAGTATATACACGACAAAATGTAAGTCAAAATAATAATTATATATACATCCACCATGTGCATGTACCATACATTATAAAATTAATGCCATACTTGTATAAATAGCCTAATAAGGCTCCGTACTGGTACAATATAAATCTGATGCAGCAGGTGGGGTATAGAGTATCTATGGCTACAGTAACCCTATAGACAATCACATGTGTAAATAATTTCCATGATGCTTAGATCAGGATCAAGGCAGACTCTTAAGTTTGGTTTGCTGGCTATCGATGTAATATAGAGTGTTGTTGCGGTCCAAGTGATGATCTGTAAAATTGATTATTGTGCATTTGGTCAGTTGTAACTGCTGTTTCCATTCATGACACCATTAACATTTGGCTTGTAAATCATCTTGTAACATTTGAGGATAGAAATTAATCACATGGAGTAATAGTTTAGTGTCTGGTGTATTTCTGAAATTTGAATTACTTCTGGTAGGTCACTGATGTACGTACATTAGGAAAGGAGTGGGACCAATATGCTCCCCAGGGGACACCAATTTAAGTGTACATGTATAAGGTAGTATACGTAATTTTGTGTTCTTGATTTGACTAAATTGCTTATGGCTAATCAATATCCTAGCCATGAACCATAAGCAAAGTGCTTCAGTAAATACTGAATTTGAATGCCTTTGAGAAATCAAGGTAGATTGCATGGGTGCATGGCATTGAGAGATGAAGACATCTTGGACTAGGAATCCTGGATGCAAGGAGGGTTTAGCATGCAGAGTCTGATTGGCATGCTAGAAATCCACATTGGCATGCATGCTGAAATGTGGGACTTTACATGTGTGTTTCAAGATTTTAAAACAGCCATGACTCTTTAATCTGGCCTTTGACTATCCAGAACTCTTAATTGTTATCCAACCAGTAGAAATGTGTACCAAATGTGAACAGTGCATTGTAAGAAGATTTGCCAATCTATTACCCTCTTTAATCCAGCATCTTTTAATGAGATAAATGTGGTTGGATTAATTTAAAGAGTCAGTCACAACTGTATACATATACATACGTATTTTTTCTAAGATAATAGAAGTAGTGCATAATATGTACTGTAGTAAAGAGATTGGTTGCATGGTGACAAGGAAGTGATCATATATTATATATATCGATCTGTCCTGATAGTAAGTACCTCTGTACATGTAGGTATTGAGAAGTACTGCATGATTTCGTCTTCTCTTTGAGGTAATTACGCAAGTTCTATTATTATATTGTACATAAATTAATGATGCATAAGGACTGTCCACCACCTCTATACACCATGCAGGACACTCCCTTCTATAGTTGGTTCGATCATATGGTTCGATGTGAGGTAAAATTCACAAATGTTTCAGATGCAGTTTGTTTATGGTGTCCAAAATCTGTCAGTTCGTGGCACTGACTGTCTTGACTAAAAATTACGGTAGCAATAACAATATTGTGTGCTTTTTACCTCATTTTACCTTGTTTTCTCAGTGTAATACAATGTGGTGTAATTCATGTACATTCATTAATATATAGAGAGGTTCAACCATAGTAGAGTATCAAATATCTACATTTACCCCCGAAAACTGTGTGCTATCAGGGGCGTAGCTAGCACAGGGCTCAGAGGGCTTGAGACCCCCCTTGAAGTTTCTTCCCCAAAAAAATCTTGAGACCTCCCTTTCTTCCCAATGTACTCCAGAAACTGGCCTGGATTGGGCTCACTGCCTGTTAGTTTATGAATATACTTCTAGATGTGTTATAAAACTAATTTAAAACTAAAAACGATCTGAAATACGAAGAGTAACTTGAGTTCGTTCTGAAGATACCACTACGTATGTACGCAGACATGTTTGAGTGCTTAAAGGTCAGGTGGGCATGGAGTATATTGCATAAGAATTTAGGGGGGCAGTGCTCCCTCAACTAAAATTTAGGGGAACTTATATGGGACTGCAGGAGCGGGTAAGTTTGGATTTTGCATTGAGCCCCCCCCCCCCCCCCCCCCTTCTTAGAATCCTGGCTACGCCCCTGGCTGTAGAGAGGTTTCCACTATTCTAGGAGTTTGCTATAAGAAGTTTCACTGTAGATCATTAATGCCAAGAACCATTTATCAGGATGGCTGGTTTGCACTACAAAAATTCTGCAAATCTGTACCAGATTTTGTACAGATGGAGGGATATGCAATGATTTGAACATACAGTATAACAGTGGCAGTGGAACGTGTAAACTTTTTTTGGGGGTTGGGGGGGGGGGGGGTGCAAGGCATGTAGTGATTGAATACATGCTATCTTTCAATACTGCTTGAGAGGCTGCATCGAACTTTTCTGTTAAAATTAATTGTTGCATAATTAATGTATGATGTCATGGTAGACATGGGTGAGAGTCTACTGTATAGAATTAAATTATTATAACATTAGCGTCATTCTACCCTAAATCATGTACATATTTTACAATTTGGGGGCATTTTTCAGTATTTATTGTTGAATTTTCCATTGTAAAGTCATAGTAATGAGTATATTGCACAAGAAGCCGTGCCCCCTCAACTAAAATTTAGGGGGGGGGGGGGGAACTGCCCTCCTACCCCCCTAATCCACTGCCTATGCATAGCCTTGATAACTACTGTTCAATCACATCATGGGACTCGTGCTATGCCAGCACACCCCACGTATACCAGCTTGTCATTGATAGGTATTACATGGACATAGCCTATTCTTCATTTCATTGGACAAGCCTCACCGCTAAATAAATAACAAGCTGCAATGGCAGGTAGTCATAGCTACCATTTGCTAATGTCATTGGTTAGTCAGGTGTGTATGATATGCTCTGTAGTGACAAGATTTGGGTAGGAGGAGTTCATATAGCAGTTGTATGGATGCACACACCTTTCACACAGTAATTATGTAAGCTGCAATATAGGGCTTTACCCAGGGGAAACACCACTGAGTCATGCCTTACCCAGGGAAAGTATGACTGAATTAGGACTTACCTAGGGAGAGCATTGTACACTGTCCAGTTCAAACCAGTTGGATCTGGTTTTATTGTATAAAAGCTCAAAACTGCTGGAATCTTCCATTTACTAACCTCTAAGAGTGAAGTAGCTACGGTGTATGCCAGTTTTATGAGCAGCTCCTAGTGAAACTGCAGCAGTGATCATGGTCTCAATGGATGAAGTATGTACAGAACTTTTCTGTCAATGATGTACATAGGTGCCGGTGCTACAGTACACATACGTATCTGTACAGTGAAACCTATTAAAGGACTCCTTTCAAATGCACCTATGTACCTAGCTCTGCTTCATATGAAATCTCTTGTATGTGTGCATTTGAATCCTCCAAAATAAGGACACATATCTAACACAGGACAGGTTACTTGTGGTCACAATGGTGTCCATATTAGCAGACTTCACTGCCCCAGGTGCTGTTCACGAGTTATATACGTATATACCCTCAGTGAATATTGGTTTTCTAATTTTCATTTTGCTAGAGATACATACATAGGCATCTATTTTTAGTTCTACTGTATCATGTCTCATTTTTTCCAAATATTATAGTATTGTGATATAATACAGTGTATAGCAAAGCAATAATGTGAATTCCAAGTACTATCATTACATCAATCATTTGTATATATATATATATATCTGTAATATATTTTTGGGCTACTCAAATCATTATCAACACCACTTTTCCACAGATTGTGCAGTTTATCAAGGAAAACAAGAGGGATATTTTAATTGGCCTTGGCATTGGAGCAGTATTGGGAGTAACAGTGATTGGTGGGATTTATTACCTAACGACTTCTGGAGGACTTGTTGCAATTGGAAGTCAATCGATTACGGCTGAAGGACTGAAAAATTGGGGTATCTTTATTCTCAGTGGAAAGGCTGTACAGATGCTTAGCCTATCAAAGTAATCTTTGGTTAAACAATACTTGGATATCGCCTTTAATTGTATAAGGTTAAACCAGAATTAGACTAAAAATGCATCAATAATTTTGATTCATTTAAAAATGCACATATTTGAGGAATTATGCCTTGGCAACCTAGCTGTGCGTGTCAGTGTGAATTAATTAGCATTTGTGTGCATGTAGGCGAGTATAAACGTGTCTCCATGCGTGTGTGTGTGTGCAGGGCTACATGCAGGATTTGGGGATGTGCAAAATGAGATTCCCATATAAAATCTAGGGGGAGGGTCAAGTGAGATAAATTGGTGCGGTGGGGTAATTCGGAATAGCTGAAAGCAGTATCAGCACAACTTACAGGCTTTACTTTGGTCACTGACAGTGTTTATATGGGATTTGCATGGGGACTCAGCAGTGATACGTATATATGGCTAGACAGTATAGTTGCAACAAAAGTGAAGACCCTATTCTATTTTACCCTACTTTATCTATTTTTGATCTAAACCAGATATCAATTTTTTGGGTTCAGTTGTCCCAGAGGAAGGGCTATAGTTCATAGCAACTGCAAATTCCTTAACTAAAGCTATATATTATGTGTTCAGGCCTTTCCTTTATGCATGTGCATGTTTAAAACTGAATTGTTTTATCATGTCACTCTCTGTGTCACTGAGAGCCTTCATAGTAGCCCTTCAAGGTAGTGGCATCTCCAGTCTAAAATCAATGAGTGAAGTAAAATAATGATAATCATACAACTAAAATACTGGATACTGAGATCACCAATGTTTGCACAATTTTAATCTATCACTGCAGTTAGACATGCATACCATGCGGCTGAACTGAATGCTTGTAAACCTCAATCTCTTAATTTCCATAATACCAACAATAAACTTTTGAGGTATTGTGACAGGAATCAAGCATAAAAACTTGTTTTTGTATATTTACCCATAAATCCAGCCTTTCAGTAAAGCTTAGTGTATGCTTGAATACAAATCAAGGAGGTTGGGGGGGGGCGCTTTCCCCCTGAATGCAGCTCTGCATTGTATACATGATATCCCAAATAACTTCACAATGCTTTGTGATATTAAAGTCTGTGCATGTACTAACTGAATACATGTACCTACAGTGCATACATACACAGATTGTGAAAGCTATCACACACATACAGGAGTAAAAGCATACATATACAAAGACATGCAACAATTTTTCAATACTCATCATATTAATTCACAAGTATGTACGTATGAACATGATAGAACGTTGCTACTAGTGTGTTAACAGTAATGTGCGTGTGTGTGTGTGCGTGCATGAGCAAAGGTACGTAATATGCACAGTGTCTGTATTGATGAGGTGGCCCCTGCCACCCAAAACCTCTGCTACATGGTGAGCTCCTAGAAGGGAGACAACAATGGTAGGGTGAAAGTACTACATGCATTGTGGATCAGGTGATGCAAGTACACTACACCAACCTCCATACATATGCATGCAAAAATATATCCAAATGACACAATAGACATACAGAAGTTCACAAATTTCAGCATCAGCAATGTGTGTGTGTGTGTGTGTGTGTGTGTGTGTGTGTGTGTGTGTGTGTGTGTGTGTGTGTGTGTGTGCATGTATGCGTGTGTGCTAAAATATTGCATAAATGATCATGACTATAAATCCATGAAGCTGTCCTTCATCTACGTAACACAACACAACACACACACACACACATCCCTACATGCATGCATGCACGCACATGCATGCACACACACTCACACACACATACACACACACACACACGCACACACACACACACACACACACACACACACACTAGACATGCACATACGTGCACACAGAAACCTGCACAATTTCTCATGCATAAAGGAATTCAACATACTGTACGTATATTACATGGTCAGTGTCCGCCTCACCCAACTCTCACACATGCATGTACTCACCATTATTGCATTGACAATGTCATTCTTGTTGTTTCGTAAAGCTTTTACAGCTTTAGAACGACTGACATTTGCTTGCTGCATCACCAGCTCGATATCCTTTCCTTCAATTCCTTCCTCGTCAACCTGAACAAGAGTGATGTACAAGAGACAATGACATGAGCATGTACATAAAGTACATACACACACAAATGTACAATAGTGTGCATGTGTGTGTGCGAGTGGGTGCATAAGAGAATGTACATACATGCTAGCACACAAACACACAATACCTGACAATAAGCTACGTACGTATGTATACGAACATGAAAGCATACAGTAACATTTGTTGGGAAAGGACACTGTGATGTGTATTGAAATATTAATGAAACATTAGCTATTGTTATAAGCAGTTCATCACCATCATGTTACAAGAAAGTAAGCACAGTAAACATATGTACGTACATACATATGGAGGTATTTCAACATACGTAAGACATACATGCACACATACGTACATACGTACCTCTTCATCAGACTCTTCCACCGGTTCAACAGTTGGCGTGGTCTTGCCCGGTTCCTTCCCAGCAGTTGCTGTGGGTTCTTTCTGAGCAAACCTCTCAGCAGCTATTCTCTGAGGCTGCTGGGCCATGTCCTCGATCTACATAGAAGGAAAAGAGACAAATCTCGTTCACACATCATTCTTCAAATCATGGAACAATAGCAATAAAAAGGTCTCAGACACAGGATAAACCCATTGTGCACAGCTTGTTGTTGCCAATGTGCACAGTAGGTTCTGGGAAGGCAAAATTAAAACAGTAGTGAGTGGGCCTTGGACACAGGGTTGTACGTAAGTAAAAGTCAATGATATAAAGCAAGTTCTCAAGAAACACCACAAAGTTGGCATAAACACTGCACATTCCCCTGAACCTTCAAGGGGTTTACATACGCACATCAGCAAACACAAAGCCACAAATACCAAGACACCTACGTAACATACGTATTTCAGACTAAGAATGAGGAAAGGCACAATGCTGGTAACAAAAGCAATCTACGATAGCATGACACTCAAAGTCCGCAGTAGGAACAGTGACCGACTAAACAAAAAGTGCACACACTTACATAATGTGTAACTGAGAATGGAAGTAGGCATAAAATACCTACATATGTAAAATTATCAAATCAAAAATGAACCAAGTGTACTTCGATACACAAATTGCGGAAATGAGTTGGCAAAATGAAATCCCCATGTAAAGAATGCAAACAATGACATTTACGACCACACATAGAATTTACACACATTAGGTACATACGGACCTTCACTTCACCAAAGACGATGTAGGTATCTGATGAAGGATTCTTGTACACTTCTGGTCGTGCTATTACAAACAGAATGTTCTTGGCTTTTCTTACTGTGACCCGAGCAATCCCGGGAACTGGCTTCAGACCAAGCTTGAGCAAAGCCTTCCGTGCCTTCTTCTCAGCTCTGCTCTGTTTCGCAGCCTCTGCCTGGGTAACACCTTCTCCTTGAGGCTGGACGGGTGTGGTGAGCTCCATGCCCTCACCTTCACTCTCATCATCACTATCTTCACCACTCTCACTCTCACTATTAACTACAATAGAGTATATGGGTATAAAAATATTGCAATAGGTACACTGTAAAATGTATACAGACAAAATTACGTATTGAATATGGTTCTTGAACTGAAGTTTTCCAACATGCAGAATTAAGTATTGTATACGCATGCATACATATTTGATGTTTAGGACGTACATATGTACTTCAAGAACACATACATACGTATACACTGAAATGTGTATACACAATGCATGGAATAATTTATCTTAAATTTCCTCATAGGGTAAAATGGCCTAATTTGGGACACAGAGTAATTCGGGACGGCAGGTTAAAAGTAGTGTCAGCCACAAAGTGCACACATTATTTCTTGTTAGTAGTATCTCCATGAACTGGGAGTTCAGCAGTAGCAAGTATGGCCAGACAGCTTAACCATAGCAAAGTAAAGGCCTGTCCCGACTTAGCCAAATTACCCTGCTTTACCCTAAGACCATGAACATAGGATAGCTTCAACATATATATGTAGCTTTGATTGTGTTCAGGATTGTATTAGCCACACTTTAATACACTATAAGGGCAGCCGTAAATGTTAGTCTCGGTCCCAGACCGATCCGCCCTATTTTTTATTACATGGACGCCCGTCCATATAATAAAAAATAGGGCGGATCGGTCTGGGACCGAGACTACGTAAATGTATGTATAAGGGAAAACAACCTCACTAGAGGAGAAAACATCCAATTCAACCATGAGCACTAACTGTGAATTATACATTTTTAGTATCAGATTCTACATATACACACAGAGAAGCTGAGGATAATGGAGGTAGCACCCAGGGTATAGCTCTGATATCAAATCAGGACACAGTACAATATCACAGCCCGCACAGTGCATGAAGACAACGAAGAAAAAGTCAAAGCAATACTCTAGGTGTACGTATGCACCACAACAACAATGCTTCTACAGTAAGCAACGGAATAGATAGAGTGGGAAGCAGACAAAAATGTGTTCTAACCTTCTTCGCCTTCGAAGTCCATTATGGGGTCGTCGCTTTGTAGTGGCCTACGGGCAATAGAATGAAGAAGGAAAATTAGTCAAGAAATTCACACAAGAACTCAATACACGCTAAAAATGCCCAAATAACAATAATGTCTAATAGTTAACAAAACACAAAAGAGACCGAACTTACATCTTCTTTCTGTGAGTAGGATTTACTTGATTCCGTGGACGGGTTGTAGAGTTAAAAGTTTCGTTGGGCCGAGAGCAATTGCGCAATGTCAAGCACGTTGATCAGGGAATTCCCCTTGTATTGGGGCATTTCACCGTTGACTTTCGTAGAATCGATTGTTGCATCATGCATATTTTGGTTTTGGTTCCTAGAATGGAATTTACTCTAAACTGTCCTCTCATCCTTTACTGTACTGGTTTGCTTAATGTAGCCAGTGCGTTATCCTTAGGCTAAATTGTTGCAAGGGGTTCCGCGCTGCTGGTGAAGGTAAACAGCCACACGCATTGCTGATACGTGTAGACTCGTTCGTTCTGTAGTGCTTTATATGTTGTGATTTGTATTTTCTTTTGTACATCGTATCATCGTCTTCTCTACCTCTAGTTATTTCGAAACATCATATCACCTGATCAGAGGAATCGTCCGACTGTCACTGCTACTGGTTGAAAAAAAGCGCTGAGTATCTAGCAGAAGAGAAGCACTACTTCTCGACTGTCGAGTGCAAGTTTTATTTGTGCTGACACTTTCGGCATTCTGGCTCTTGTCTCTGCGGTGACATAATATTGTCTACGCCTTCGAACGTGAGGTAAGACATACTTTGCAAATACGTGATGTTATGGAAGTAATATTGCATTTATTAGCTGTTTACCAGGCCTACAAAGAACTTGTCCGCACTTTGATTTTAAGCTAAATTCCTTTGCACTGTAGGCAATTTTGTGAGCCAGTACCAATTCCCACTTGCCGTTCTCATGGCCTACAACAGTCACTACAAAAGATCAACATTGTTTTCTGGCACTAGAGGGCAGCGTGGTGGTCGCAGGCATGGAAGAGATTCTGATATTGTTGAAGTGGACTGTTATGAAGGCTCTAGACGTAGACATCTTCCGTCACTCCTGGACATAGATGATAGTAATGACACAAACTTTTCTAGTGTCTCAGTTCCATCGTCAGAACCTCAAAGAGGAAGAGGGAGAGGAAGATCTAGAGATGGAAACAGATCAAGGGGTAGGCAGAGAGGTGGGAGGCCTGGTTTCAGTAGGAGTAGAGGGCACAGAGGAGATCATTGCAATGTACATGGCGATGAGCATCGTGTTGGTCAGTTAGTTGAAGATGGTGTCAGTAGCAGAAGCTCATCGTTCTATAATGCTTCAAGACCAGAAAGGACAAGATCTCGATCGTCTAGGGGTAGATTTGGTTTCAATGGCAGAGGAAAACGTAATAGGTTTGAGCAAACATCACAGTCAGCTCGCAAAGATACGTGGATATTTGAGCTTGAATCACTGGATAGCAGTGAACTTGTAGTTGAACTTGAGGACAATCTAAAGGCTTTTCAGCATGTTATAAACAAACAGCATGCCAAAGGTTCCAGCTTGAAGCTCATGTCTTCAATTGTTCGCTTGCTGACACGTTTGGCTGAATGTGGAATTGATGCTAAGGAAGCTGCGAACAGGGTACTAGCAGAATGTCTCCATCACGAGAGATGTTGTGGGTTTCATACTCAGTTGCGGAGTTCTGTGCTGTCTGTACTTGATGCTAATAACAAGCACTGTAGCAATTTTCTTCTTATGCTTGCACATTTGTGTAGCCTGCTACTTGATCAGTACCAATGGGATGCCTATTCAGTACTTCCCATTTCCAACATTCAGAGAGTTCTCAAGAAGTTTGCAGGATCAAGTTCCACTAATACGGAAAAATTTCTCAAAGCAGTAGAGGATTTGCAGGTCCGTATCGAGAATATCCAGATCAGTGAATTCAGCAGCAATGTTGACAATGAAGAAGAAGAAGATGCTGGATACACATACCGTCTGACCAGCATTCTTCCTGACTTTGAAGAACTCACAAGTGGGGAAGATCCAGACATACCATGCAATATTGTGAAAGGAAAGTATCAGTCTTGGAATCACTATTATGACACACAGTTCCATCTTCTGCGGGAAGATTTTGTTCAGCCTTTACGTCACGGCATCTGTGACTATTACAAGGGATTTCGGGGGCGCGATCTACAGGACATTCGTGTGTACAGAGATGTTCGTGTACTCCAGCCATGGTGCACGAAAGAAGGTGTGAGTTATGTTGTGAAGTTTGATGCTAGCCGTTTTCACTATGTCAAGTGGGATCGAACGAAGAGGCTGATGTATGGCTCACTAGTGTGCTTGTTGGCTGATTTCAGTGACACAGTCATTTTGGCCTCAGTTGTAAGACGTGAAACAGAGGAAATCACACAGGGTTTAATTTGCCTTAAACCAGAAGGCAATGAAGAATTCATTCCATGGAATCACTATAATACGTACACAATGATTGAATCCTCTGCCTACTTTGAAGCGTATCGCCACATTCTAAGAAGTTTGCAAAATGCTGAAATAGGCACCATGCCTTTCAAGCAGTACCTCATTGATGTAAAATGGGACTGTGTTGACAAGCCAGCCTATATACAGAACTACGTTAGTAAACATGAAACATCACCTTCTTATGATCTAACATCAGCCTTGGGATGCGAGGATCTTGGAAGTGCTATCAGTGTTGTTTATCCTGGCAGCTGGCCTCATTGCTCTGATACGCAGTTGGATTCTTCACAGATGGAGGCAATGAAGATGGCTTTGACTCAGGAAATTGCCCTTATTCAAGGCCCTCCTGGCACAGGGAAGACCTACATTGGGATCAAGATTGTAGATGCACTTTGCAGAAACCGTAATGTATGGGATCCTGATTGCAGCTCCCCCATTTTGGTGGTATGCTACACTAATCATGCCCTGGATCAGTTTTTGAATGGTATAAAGGACATTGAAGTGGGCACTTATGATAGTTATGAATCCATTCGTATTGCACGTGTTGGAAGCCGAGGGGATGCAAATATGGATAAATATGTATTGAGAAATATTCGTAGGGGCAAAATACCTAATGCAGAGTACTATAAACTCAGAAAGCTTCAAGATACAGTGAAAGAAGAGGAAAAGGCTCTCACTGCCCGTTTGCAGTCTCTACAGCCAAGCAGTGGGTACATTCAGAGCTTCCAAGACTTGGCAAGGTTTATGGGTGCCACTCATCTTCAGCAGCTACAAGAGGTGTGCCCGGGAGAACCTCCAGATGTTGCATTGAAGGTGTGGCTTGGTCTAATGACAAAGGTCGATGTTCCACAACAAACACAGGATGGAGAGATTCATGGTGACTCAGAGGATGATACGGAACAAATCCAGATGGATTCTAGACAGGAACCTTTGATGGAAAGAGGTTCTAGCAATTTGCATTTGAAGGCTGAAAATCCTAATGAAGACAATCAAAAGGAAACAAGGCCTAGTGATGATTCTATGGTGCAGCAAGTGCCAGATACGGAAAATTCACATGTCAATGTGGTAGATGATGGAACATCCAATGCTAAAGATCTGTTGCAACAGGATGGTGAACTGGTTATTACAACAGAAGTGTTAAATGATGGGGTGAGTGTAGATTCCAATGAGTCATCTAAAAGTGACAGTGATGCTGAAGCACTAGTTGAAGTGGAAAATGAGCAAGCCATTGAAGAGGACCGGAGAAGACTTTATGTTGGTGATCAGGAGGAATCAAAAAAGTTGAATGTCGATGCACTGCTAGCTAGCAGTGGTTCTATACCTACAATTAAGGGCAATATGAATCAGTGGTTGCCAGTGGAGAATTATCAAGGCCTGGTTACAGAGGTTCTTCGCACACTGCCTTTGGCACCCAATGACGCTCAGAAAATAGCAAACATCAATACTTTGGATATGCAGCAGAGATGGGGTTTGTATTCACATTGGGTCAGCACCATGCAATCCAGTGACATTCAAGCTCAAATTCATGAATATAATGCCCTTTGCCAAGAGTACCATGCATTTGACCAGACTCAGGACCAGCATGTACTGGAGAGTGTGCATGTGATCGGCATGACAACGACTGGAGCTGCCAAGTATCAGCACATCCTACACTTGATAAAACCAAAGATTGTGATCATCGAAGAAGCTGCAGAAGTGTTGGAATCTCACATTGTCTCTTGCCTCACTGCAAGCACACAGCACCTCATTCTTATTGGGGATCATCAGCAGCTAAGACCTAAACCAAATGTATATGAGCTAGCTACAAAGTGCAACCTGGACATCTCTCTTTTTGAACGATTGGTCAGAAATGACTTTCCACGTGTCACACTGGAAATTCAGCATCGGATGAGGCCAGAAATAGCACAGTTGGTTCACCCCCTTATTTACCCCGTGCTTGAGAATCACTCGACTGTGTGCAACTATGACAATGTCAAAGGAGTCTGTTGTAACCTGTACTTTGTTGACCATTGTGAGCTGGAGAAGGCAAATGATGAACTGAAAAGTCATTCCAATATCCATGAAGCTCAGTTTGTAGCTGCTTTGTGTAGCTATCTCATTCAACAGGGGTATAAACCCAATCAGATTACAATTCTGTGTGCCTATACTGGTCAGCTTCTGGAAGTACGGAGATACCTGCCAACCTCAAGGTTCAGTGGTATTTGTATCAGGACACTAGACAACTACCAGGGAGAAGAGAATGACATTGTTCTTCTGACACTAGTCAGAAGTAATGAACTGCACAAGATTGGTTTTTTGAAGGCAGCTCACAGGGTGTGTGTTGCCCTTTCACGTGCAAAGATGGGATTCTATTGCATTGGAAATTTTCGAATCCTTGAAGCTGAATCTGACATCTGGAGGAATCTACTTCCTTCACTGAGAAAGAGGGGTATTATTGGCCCATCTCTAAGGCTATGTTGCCAGAACCATCCTAACACAGTTACAGATGTTAGCAAGTGGGCTGATTTTGCTAATGTTCCTGAAGGTGGCTGTCTCCAGGATTGCTCAACGCGTCTGAATTGTGGGCACTCATGTGTTCGTAAGTGCCACCATGATGACACAGATCACTCTCAGTACCAATGTAGAAAGAACTGTCCAAAAGTTTGTGAACTTGGTCATCCATGCAAGCAACTGTGCTACAAGTGCTTAAAGTGTCCACCTTGTAGAATGATGGTCCCTAAGACCATGCCACAGTGTGGTCATACTCTACACATGCAATGCCATCAGTCACCTGAGGAGGTGAAGTGTACGATTCGTGTGGAGAGAATCTGTCCCAAGAACCATGTTGTTGACTGCCTGTGTCACAGAAAGCATGATCCATGCAAGGAGCGTGTTGATGTAGAGTTGCCTTGTGGGCACACTCAGATCGCTGCATGCTTTAAATCTGATGATCCCACTGCAATCACATGTTGGAGCCCTTGTGCACGGCTGCTAGAGTGTGGACACCAGTGTACAAATAAGTGCTATGAGACATGTTCTACATGCTGCACTGTGAAGGTTGAAAAGGAAAGAGATTGTGGCCATATTTTGCTTACTGAGTGTGGATCGGATGTGAACAAACATCTATGTCACCATCCATGCACCAAGAGTCTACCGTGTGGTCATAAATGTCAGAGCACTTGTAGCAGTCCATGTGATGTTGAGTGCAAGCAGTTAGTTGATGTCACTTTACCCTGTGGTCATCAATGTACAACCATTTGTGGCTGTCCAGGTGATGTTGAGTGCAAGAAGCGAGTTGAAGTCACTCTGCCATGTGGTCACAACTACTGGAAAGAATGTTCTTCGAGTGAGACCAACTGCCTTGTGCAAGTGTCACATGAGCTGAAATGTGGACATATAGGGAATATGCCTTGCAGTAAGGACCCACTGGAGTTTATATGCAAGAAGAAGAGAAAAAAGTACACACTACCCTGTGGGCATACTGCTAGTAATTTACCTTGTCATAAAGTGGATTCATACTTATGCACAACTAAGGTTAAAATTACAAGATCTTGTGGACATACCATAGAAGTGCCATGTGCAAAGCAGGAGGAATCTTTGCCTCCCTGCAATGTACAATGTTTCCAGATTCTTGCTTGTGGTCATCCGTGTCAAGGGGATTGTGCCAAGTGTTTTGGAGGTCGTCTCCACCAGATATGCTCACTATTGATTAGCTTAAACCTTCCTTGTGGCCACACTCTTCGTGATGTAAAGTGTTTTGAACAACATTATGTTGAATGCAAAGCAAAGTGTCCATATGCTTGTGGTCACAAGGAGGAACTTCAAGGTCAACATAAGTGTACATCTCGAGCATGTATTATTCATGTACTTTGTCAGGAACCTTGTAGTACAAGCTGTGTGCATCAAGAAACATGTGAGAAGAAGTGTTCTGAGCAGTGTGGAGAGTTTCCTTTTTGTAGTCAGTGTTGTCCCAAGATTTTGGAGTGCAAGCATCCTTGTGAAGGTATGTGTGGAGAGCCATGTCCAAAGATGTGTCGCAAGTGCCAGCAGACTCATTGTGGTAAGAAAGGAAAGAAGAAAACTAAGCAAACAGCTAAGCTTACTTTTTTGACTCAACTGGGTCACGAAGTGGACCTCTCCAAACCTGGTTTGCACTTTGTTCAACTCCGATGTGGTCATATATTTGAAGTTGGATTCCTGGATGCCTTCATGACCAAAGAGGAATATCCCAGAAGAGTTGAGGTCAAGAATTGCCCAAAATGTCATAATTACATTTTGAACATGCAGAGGTATCGGGACATCACCAAAAGTACTTGGCAATCTCTTTATGCTGTGGCCCAAGTACAGACTGCCAAATTTCGCCCTCCTCGAAGAAGCATTACACCATCGATTAATGATAGATCTTTTGAGCTGGAAACAGATGGGACAAGGCCAGAGGTCCATGTGAGAGCTCAGTCATATTATGATACTATCTCGACAAGACATACCTTCTCAGTGATACATTATTTAGTTAGAGACTTCAAAGATTTTCGGTCTTCATATGATTCTGATGCTCAAAGCCCTTATAAAGGTCTGCCTCGTAGACTTGTGTTAGAAGTTTTTGGAGGTATGAAGAATGTCAGAGAATTTTGTAAGATAATGGGATCTGCATCTTTATCACAGCAAGTAACACCTCAATCTGTACATGACTGGATTAAGGAGGTGTGGCGTGTTCAACTCCTTATTGGACTCTGCAACTGCATTGTAAAAAGTGAAGCTTTTGACTCCTGCCAGTCAGAGAGTCCATTCAAACATACCATGGATACACTGTGCAACAGGCCCAGTAAGAATCAATGTTTGAGTCTGAAAGAGGTTTACTCAGTAGAACAGGATTTAAAGAAGCTTTCTGGTGGCACGTTTGCTCTCAGTATTCCCATTTCCAAGACTGAGGTGCCTGTGTTTCGAGGCAGCACTTGGTTCCAGTGTGACAAGGGACATGTGTACAGCAGGTTCACTGCAGTTGATGTGGACATATTCCACAAAATTCAGGACTCTTGTCCCCAGTGCGCTGGGCTTAAAGTGGGTGATTACTACATCATTGGAGTATAGTTGACACCCGGCTTCTGTTTTTCAATCATTCTATGGCCTAATTAATGTTTGTTATTTCTAGGTGTTGTATATTTTTTTTTAACACTTTAATAACTATTGCATGTATGTGAAGTGCGAATATAATCACTTTTTGTGCATATACAGTACTCATCACCATTGACATTTAGTATGTGGTATATGTATTACTTGTCTATTAATGAAGTGAATATGACAACATGGCATTATAATGAATATTGCATGCATGCATTAACTCAAGAATCGAGGCAGTATTCTGTATTTGTTATATAGTGGAACCTCTATATAACAAACTCCTTTAAAATTGTGGAAACCTAGCTCTCCATATAACAGAATAGCTACTTTTGTGGGACCATGCAGATTGATTAAAATGCATAATATATATATATATATATATATATATATATTATAATAAATGATAATTAAAAGTACCTCTGATTAGCAGAAACCTCACCGAGATCTGTACAACAAACGTTTTATATATGTCCCAAAGTGACTGTTATAGAGAGGTCCCACTATATATACTGTATAATATTATTAGAGTATGCTTAAACTTGAAATTAATTGTGGAAATAACCTCAAGAAACGGACACTTTGGGAACTGAAAAACAGTACTAGTGCTTGTGTTATACAGAGGTTTCCATTATTCTGAGGTTTTAATTATATGCATAACATTCTATAAATTATACAGTGGAACCTCTTATAACAAACTCCCCTAATAGTGGAACCTCTCTATAACAGACTGCTTTTGTGGGTCCAAACAAATTGTTACATAATATATATAGTATATAATAACCTTTGAATAGTGGAAACCTCTGTATATATAACAAACTGTTTTTCAGTTCCGAACGTGTCCGCTATAAGAGGTTCCACTCTACGTGGACCCACAAAAGCAGTTTGTTACAGAGAGGTTTCCACTATTATAGGGGAGTTTATTAAATGCGTCACTGTTCTTGCATATTAATAGTTTTGCTTATATACTGTACATACAGTGGAACCTCTTATATAACGAACTCCCTTAATTTGGGGAAACCTCTCCATAAACAGACTATATACTTTTGTGCACATGAGATCAGATGGATTAAAATGCGTATTAAGGTATCTCGGATAGCGGAAACCTCTGTACAACAACTGTTTTTAAGTCCCAAAGTGTCTGTTATGGAGAGGTTCCATTGTACATAATTTATACTATATAATCTACATACGTATATGTATAATACTAGGAATATAATATTATATGCATTGCATGTGCATAAGACTTGCTTTGCTCTGTGCATGCAATACTTAACCATTGAGATGGTATCAAAGTACACATTCATAATGTAGAATAGTTAGCTACATCTCTTAAACACCAGGTCCTCGCCTATCATGTGCAACATTTCGTCCTCTCTCAAAGTCTTCAGCTGTTCTTATACAGTAGGGCCTCTCTACATCGGACACTTTGGGACCTAAAAAACAGTTTGTTGTACAGAGGTTTCCACTATTCAGAGGTAGTTTTATGCGTATCTCAAGCCTATCTGGTCTCACAAAAGCAATCTGTTATGGAGAGGTTTCCACAACTAGGGGAATTTGTTATAAGAGGTTCCACTGTATACTTAATACAGCTTGCTCCTTGAAGTACTGTACAATGCAAAGTGCATGTATATGGTCATACAAACTGTAATTTGTATACTGGAGGTACGTATGCCCATTTCGGTGTATGGTAATACACTGTATACTGCTCATTCATGTACAGTGCCCCTGTGTACAGGTAGAGTCATAATATCCATGACATTGTATATTTTTGAGACTGTTGATTTATCATAATATTATGAGAGGTTCTGAATATTAATTATTGCAAAAGTTGGGAAGTGATGGGAATCCTTATTTCTTTGTTTTGTCAGTGACTGAATACTCCAAGCTAGCATACAAAGATGGATGACAACAATTAAAAATGTTGGGATATTTATATTATGCAAAGTCCAGAAAACATTATCTGTAACAGACAATAAGGTTGAAAAGTTTTGAGATCCCCACCTTACAATCAACTACTACATCTTGACAATGTGTTTACTGTTAGATTAGCAGAGTATAATATGGTCAGCCCTCCTTTGAGTTGTTTACAGGAGAAGCTTAACTCACTGCTGGTATAACTGTGTGCACTTTTACATGTCAATGTCATTGTACACAAAATATAGGGTTTGCATCTCTGCATGAAGTGTAGTGTACTATGTACTTTGTATATTATCTGCTATGTTTGCAAATTTAATTAGTTTAGATGTATATATTATGGTTCACATATATGCATTATGCATAATGTCAAGTGCATTTAGAGGGTATAAGTATTGTTTGCTGATTTGTATCACAATACCTATAGTACATGCAACATACAATTTATGCATTTTTAAAATTTGCATACTGTATTTGTGCATTGTGTCTATTGGTTTGTGCATGTACTAACATGTTATTGTTAGCAATCATGCAGTCAGTGACCTCTGTACGTGTGTCGTATCTCATTTACTGTACTGAACTGAAATCCAAAGCTAGCATGGCATGAATGGGTGGATAGATGTAGTCAATAGAACTAGCATAGCATGTAAAACCACTGTCAATGCTCTTTACATAGTCGTTTCAGATTGAATACACACCCATATTTACAGTACGTACAATTTGCAGTAAACATCCTGTTTAACTGGGAAAGTACAGTAAGCTGTTGAGTATATGCTATGTATACGTATATAAAGCAAGTGTTGCTTACAAATCATTAGTTAACACAGTTTGTATGATATGATAGCATGACAACCAGAGTGGTGGTGATACTTCTTGCGTAATCGATATTTATACCAAGTAAGTCTTGTATATTTTTAAGCTGTTTGGAATATATGCACATCAATACAGAAAATGTAGTTAGTACAGTAAGTAGTATACCTGGAATATTACTATTTGTGAATAGTGCACAAGTACTCTTTGCTCTCTCCTTATACCTCATGTACAATTCTGAAATGGCACAGTTGTATAGATACAGCTAGCTCGCTAGCATGCACTTTTGATAATAAGTACATACAGTATGTGTTTGGTTTGCCCTTGAGTGTATTTGATAACCATGTTCCACTGTATTTATTTGGCAAATTCTATAAAGCAAGAGAAATTTATCCATGAAATTAGTGTACAATGCTCTAAGACTTGTACATAAACCTGACTGACTCGTGCAGGCTATATATAAAGGTTTACAATGTGAAATAAAGTGTAGAACATTGAAACACTATCATAACTAACTATCTCCATAATTGTAAACATCTCTATCTATTCTGACAGAATTCCAGAGAATCAATGAACTGCTGCACTACAGTGCACTTGCTGCACACAACTGCACTACAGTGCACTTGCTATGTATATACTATACATGCATGGTTAATATGGATTTGATAATATTGGACACAAAGAAAGGAATTGAAGATGCGATAGAGACTCATTTCTACGTTAATTTATGATATAATATAACTTTCGAACAAATTGTAACGTAACAGATCAATTGTACAAAATCAATGTACAGAATGTTTCGGCCACGTAGGCCTTTATCATGTGTAAAGAACTAAAGATTACAGTAGAGAATCATCGTGTATGAGAGTGATGTAAATAAACAAAATAGACAGGTGCAGAAGTGTTGACATAAAACTTACATGATTGAAATAAATGTGTATGTGACATGTGCAGAGATGCTAACTAAATGAACAAGTTAAAGGTGATAACTAATAACTAATAATACATCAATGAATAAAATGGCTACCACCATGTGGCACCTGTGAAAAGAAGCAGAAGAATGTGAAGATAATAGATGCCACAATCAATGAAGAGAAAGAAGTTGTGATCTAACAGGAGGAGCAGTGTTATGTGGAAAATTAGAAACAATGAAGACGGCGGCAGCAATGGAGAACCCTCACGAGAATTTAGCAACTGCTGTCAGCCCCAATGATTAAACAGTTCTGTATACGAGGACGCTGTTTTCTCCTGGCCTTGCCGGGGCTGTACACATAAATGCATACACCTGCATGTGTCCTTTTACCCCATGTCTGAGGTCATTTTTTATATCATACCATTATGGACAGCCACACTGTATATCCTTGTATATCCTTGTGTGGTTTGTTGAATAATGATGTGGTTTCACACACACACACACACACACACACACACACACACACACACACACACACACACACACACACACACACACACACACACACACACACATGTCAATAGAGGTTACAGGTCAAGGGGGCAAGAAAATACTAATTTGGGTCCAGGACCGGGTTCCATACTGAGGACAACTGGAGGCCACAATCCAGATTCATGGTGTGTGGTTCCTTCCGTATATCTGGATGGCCTCCAGTGTCCTTCTGTACCAGTAACCACTTGCTGATGCACAGACTCTGGCAGACTCCCAGTTAATGGAATGGGGGAATCTTTGAACATGGACTGCTATGCCATTTTGCACATCTTCCTTCTTCACAGCATATCTGTGTTCAGCCACTCTCTTCTTCATACTCCTCTTTGTCTCACCAATGTATTTCATTTCACAGTCATGACATGGAACCTTATAGACAATCTCCTTTTTGTTCTCCATGGGGGTCCTCTCTTTCACCTGCATGAGCATTCTTCTAAGAGTATTCCGGGTTTGAATATAGGCCTGACCCCTAGTGGAATACAAACCTTTTCTAATCTTTCACTAAGACCCCGAACATAGGGAACAAATAGGGGTTTCATTGCTTCTTCTTTTTCTTGCTGTTGCCAGTCTCCTGGGGTCCTGTTGGAACATGAGGATGAGAGAGCTCTCATCACTACTTTTTCTGGAAAACCATTAGCACGGAAAACCCTTTCTAAATGCACCAACAGTCTAAGTTTTTAAATTTGTATTCATCAAATAGATGTTTGAATCATTGAATTTGATCAGCATAAATGTTATATTTTAATTAAAAGTAATATTTTGCCTTACAGACACAGTGACAACAATCTCATGTCCTCAGTGGACTATGCAAGAATCAGGTAACTCCACATGCATTCACAAGCTTAGGAGCTGGATGACAAAGTGCCTACCCTTCTGTATCCCAATAAGAGTGAAGCTCAACAGCAATCAGACTAATGGAACTTCGATCTGTAACAGACAATGACTCAGCAGTGGTAAATCTGACAAACATATTGGAACAAAACATCAGTATCAATTCAATGAATGTTACTGTGAAAGCTCAATCCTGCAACATATTGCATCAAATTACTTAATATGAATGGCACAGATTCTACCAGGCACTTTCAAAACAACATTCTCCATACCGGTGAACAGCTAGCAGTACAGATTGCAGTTGAAGAAGCATGCATCAAAGGACAGTGTTCATGTAATGAAAACATGTGTGAGCCATGGAATTGGATTGTGCTACTAATGGATGCTGAAATTACTGAAGACTGCAACCCAGTTCAAGGATTCAACGGTATGAAAGAATAAATATGCTCACACATGCACATCAAAGGTTAAAATCACATTTTCTTGTGGACATACCATAGAAGTGCCATGTGCAGAGCAGAAGGAATCGTTGCCTCCCTGCAAAAAAAGTGCACTGTTAATTCGCATTTTCTTGCTTGTGTTCATCCATGTCAAGGGGATTGTGCCAAGTGTTAACGTTTTCGAGGTCATCTCCACCAGATATGCTCACTATCGATTACCATAAACCTTCCCTGTGGCCACACTCTTCGTGATGTAAAGTGTTTTGAACAGCATTATGTTAGGTGCAAAGCGAAATGTTCGTATACTTGTGGTCGCGAGAAGGAAAGCAAACATGAGTGTACACCTCAAGATTGTAATACTCATGTACACTGTCAGGAACCTTGTAGTGTCAGCTGTGTGCACCAAGAAACATGTAAGAAGAAGTGCTCTGAGCAGTGTGGAGAGTTCCTTTTTGTAGTCAGCATTGCAGTAAGATTCTTGAGTGTAAACATCCTTGTGAAGGTATGTGTGGAGAGCCATGTCCAAAGATGTGGGACATTATCAGTGATCCGTGTGAGAGCTCAGTCATATGTCTCAACAGGACATTACTTCTCAGTGATACAATCTTTAGTTAGAGACTACGAGATTCTCCTGTCTTCATATGCATCTGATGTTCAAAGTCCTTATAGAGCATTGCCTCATAGATTTGTGCTAGAGATTATGGAAAGTGTACAAAATTTCAGAGAATTTTGTGAGATAATAACATTATCATCTTTATCAAATGAAGGAACACCTCAATCTGTACATGACTGGATTAAGGAGGTGTGGCGTATTCAACTTCTAATTGGACTCTGCAACTGCATTGTGAGAAGTGAAGCTTTTGACTCCTTCCAGCCAGAGGGTCCATTTAAACAAATCGTGGATACACTATGCAAAAAAGCCCAGTTCCCAAGCTTGATGTTTGAGTTTGAGAGAGGTTTACTCAGTAGAGCAGGATTTAAAGAAGCTTTCTGGTGGCACGTTTGCTCTCAGTACCCCCTTATCCAAGACTGAGGTGCCTGTGTTTTGAGGCAGCACTTGGTTCCAGTGTGACAAGGGACATGTGTACAGCAGGTTCACTGCAGTTGATGTGGACATATTCCACAAAATTCAGGACTCTTGTCCCCAGTGTGCTGGGCTCAAAGTTGGTGATTACTACGTCATTGGAATATAGTTGACACTATCGTTAATTTTCTAACATATATGCTTGCATGTACCTAATTTTTCTAATCCTACCTTTAGTTATATGAGAAAACTTAAAGTTAGATTGCTAAGTTAAACATGTGTAGTGAAATGAAACTTTACATGCAGTACTCATCTCTGTTTTCCGATGTTTAACATATGCATACATACATACACAAAAATGTATGTATGTATATTTACTAATTGCATAAACACTTGTACGTATAACAAGAAGAACACAGCACTAATGTAACAGACAATTGTAAAAAAAAACAAGTATACACATATTAAGGCCTAATACTTCACAAATTAAGACACAGGGCAAGTGCCCAAAATACTGATATATAATGCAAACACACACACATATATGCATGTATGTATGTGTGTACAGTATATATACAGTATAATAAATATATTATTATAAATTGTAACGGGCCATTCATTGGCAAAAGCGACATGCAACAATGAATAACCATGCATGCAAAATAATTAGAGGCACAGAACGATCTGGCTCTCAAAATATAACACATTACTACAAGCAATTTTACTAAGACACATGGTGACTGTCATTATAAAACTACACAAAAGTATAATCAATAACAGAACCTAAAACGCATAATATTACGCAATGAATAGAGACATACGCATGACTTCTAGTCCGGCCTATTATGGAAACACATTCATTGAATCAATAATATTACGTTCAATAGTTAAATTAGTACATAATTACACAACATAATGGTTAGTTTGTTACAATATGCTTATGTAAACTATACATGTCAGCGCTGCCATAACCTACAAATTGACAAAAGCTCACATTGCTGTCCCCCCCTTCATCCAGATGAATGGAGCCTGAGGATATGTAGTTAGTGCAAGAGCAGCAACCATATATATCAGCAGAAGACAATCAGAAGTTTTTATTGCTCTGTCCTATTTACCAATCCGCCCATAAAAGAGAACTTGATTCCATCACGACAATTCATTGACACTTTTTGCATCTCTCATCAGATAACAAATTTCACTTTATTATTATGACCACAGAGAACCCACAGATACTGAACATGCAGTTAAATATGTGTCTAAATGCATATGTTTGTCTGTTCATCGTAGATATACGCATATTTGCATATATAAAAAGATTATGTTTATATTTATCATATACCAAATTATTCCTTGTATCTATGGCCTCACATGGCATACACTTATAATTTTTTCTGAAAATTTCCCTTCAAAAATAATCAATACAACATAATAATTATGGTAACTCATAACTACAATACAGTCAATCACACATTGTCAATATATAGTTAAATGACTGCATGAGGGAACATGCCTCTGCCATAATCAACAGGGCATAATCAGTGGTGGTTTGTGGGTGTTGGTAGGTTGATCTGTAACCTCAGATTGCTCTATCTGAAGATCTGAGCAGGAAGAATCTGATACGACACCTCAACAAGCTGATAATCTGGGAATATGGCTCATTTTTTTAACAGAAATCATCCCTGCTAGTCTTCTATAAAACACAGTTGCTGCTGGTCCCATTCCACCTGTGATGGACATACATAACTAGGGGAGTGAAAGATCCTTGCAATTTCTCTTATTCTCTGGTCATAACCTCTCTTCTTCTCCTTCTCTTGTGACTTGTAGATGGTATTGATGTCAGAAGTCTGGTTGCTCGATGCCATTGGGTTGAACACCCTTACATCGAAAAATGCATCATGCAAGGTGGACCAGAAGCCAGAACATTTGCTGTCAAGTTGGCAGTTGTCTTATGTTTTTGTAGAATGATAGTTGAGTTGCTCTTCAGTCAGTGGTTGAAGTATGGGTTCGGTTTCCACACTTGAGATGACTTCTTTGAGCATGGATGCAATTGCATCCCTAATTTTGTTATGCCTTATTATCACGAAACCACCAGTGGAAAAGCTGAATGCATAACCTACGTCTTTGGGTTTTCCACATCATATGCATGTGCTTGGCATTCCTTGGGGTCTCCATCCATATCTGAGGGCAATATTGTCACAGTGAGCAACTTTGTGAAGTTCAAATCCATGTATCTCAATGGGCAATGGTGTAAGCAATAAATAGGCCCCAATTGGCCAGTGTCATAGCCTTTCTCAGGTCAGTGGGTAATTCTTCATACATTTCCGCAGCCATCCTCTAATGCTGCTGTCATTTCATTTTCCTCGTCTCTCCTCTCCTGTTCGAAGTCAGTCTGTGCCTTCTTCTGTTCTAAGTCAGTCTGTGTTCCAATCTCAATACTTCTGAGTCTAGCTGATAACATTTTTCAGAAGCTGGGAAGTTCTTGATGATGCTTGGTACAGCTGATCAGCCAACTGTGGAAGAATGTCAATTCCGAGGCCACCCAGTTTTGGGGGCAGGGCAAATAACCTTTACACTTATTTTCTCTGTAATTATTTCAATGCTGTTTATAAATGTTTCAAGTGTCAGCCATCTATACGTATTATATATATATAATTTTTATTATTGCAAAAACACTTGTACAGCAAGAAAAACACGACACTACACATACTGATGATTAAAAAAAAACTAAGCAAAGAACACATATTAAGGCTAACAATACACAAAATTAAGACACAGGGCAAGTGCCCAAAATAGATACTGTGTTAAATCTTTGGATGCAAACACTAATCCGCTGACAGAACCTTGGAAAGGCTAGCGAGTCACCACTTTGTGATCGTAGACGTCGGGCAATCTCAATGAGGAATGCATGGGTATCTTCTCCAAGGACACCCATGGTTTCCATGGCCAATGGGACAAAGTGATGAGACTGCCTCAAATCCGCATATGTCCTACACTTGTTCTTGGCTGCCTCATTAGCAACACGTCCAGCAGATGAACAGGATAGTGGAATGTTTGAAGGGGCAAAGGTGTCGTGACAAGTCACGTCCCAAACGAGTGCCCGGCCACTCTTCCATGGGATGATTGTAACTCCATCCGGTCTTCTGCCATCGCCACGACAGAGACCTTTTGGTTCTAGAGTATAGCAGGGATGTTGATGGCTGCCTAGGAACGCTTAATGATGTCGTTGAGGGCCAAATGGCGAGGGATTGGACCTTGACTTCTCCGACAAGACAGGCCATGTGTTCCACTTACATCTACGTCCTGTCCACAATGTTGGCAAATGTGCTCCAAGCAGAGGGGAGTACCCAGACGAAGACCAACTGCAGTGGTGATGACTGTGTCTTCCATGCGCAAACCCAAAGAAGGGATGGGGGGAGCATTTAGCCAGGCACCACTCTCCTTCTTCTGAGCTGCAAGCAAACGTGCTCTGCACTTTGGGGAAGCTTCGTGGAGAAGTGATGAAAATACACTAGCAATCACTGGCGTGTCCCAGGCCTTCTGTTGGGTTGCCTTCGGTCCTGATGGGGGATCCTCTGAGTTGCTGGCATGCCAGATTTCCAAAGCTTCTTGCTGAAGGGTGTAGTCTTCAATGAGGCATCTATCTGGGAGGATCATACTAGAGATGGAGGAGGAGCCAGCAGCGGATGCCAAAAAGGCGGAGGGCGCAAGCATAGCCAAACTCCTAATCCCTAACCCCCCAGAGTTTACTGGCAAGGAAGCCTGAGCCCAAGCTTGGTCATATAGGCGAACATTGCAGATCTTTTCCAACAGTGACCGCTGAATATCATCAAAAGCCAACAACAAGGGTGAGGAAAAGCAGGGGGCAGTTCTCAAGACATAAAGGACCTTGGGAAGGCTGAAAGCATGTCGAAGGAGGCAGAGGGCATCGTGGGAGTGCAGAAGTTGCAGTCTACTACCAGAAGCTCCAAAGAGACAATTTTTGACTGCAGGGCCTGGTCGACACTTCTGTTGTCACCAATAGGAGAACCCAGAAGGGACGCGAATGAAGGAAGGGTCGATAGAACGGAGAGATGGAAAGGAACTGAGGAGAGTGTATATATACATATAATATATATATATATATATATATATATATATATATATGTATGTATATATATTATATATATTATATATATATATATATATATATATATATATAATATAGTAACTCTGTGATCTATGGTGAATTTAAAGTGAAAAATATGGCGAAGAAGAGTCAACCAGAAAGGTTAGGGTGTACAATATTATATATTAGATACTCAAACTACATGAATCAGTCCTTGAAATCGGTTTCTAATGCATCCAATATAGTGCAAGTGACCCTGTTTTGGAGATGAAGAGCTTAGATTTGGAAGAGTTGATCGACTACGTTCCCGACATCTCCCATAAATGGATGGTAATTGGGATTAAGCTCGGACAAAATAGCCTTGTAAAGCAACTTCAAGATTCTAGGGACTCCGAAGAAACTAAATGTATCAAAGTTTTGCAAGCTTGGATGGATGGCAATACTGAGAACTCACGGGGAAAGCTGTTGTCAGTTTTAAAGAGTAAAGCAGTAAACTTAGGGAATGTTGCGGAGGTAAGCAGTGTCCTAGTGGCCATGAGTACATGAACACTTCTGTCAAAGGGTTGTTAGTTAATTTCTCTCTTTGTTTATCATTATTGTGTAGAAACTTGGCAAGAACACTAATGCAGACATTTGTGCCTCTGACCATGATCCCACATTAGAAAGTAAGCTACCCAGAAAACTTACTCGATCTACTCCCACTGGCATATTGTATAAATTATTGTGCAGATAAGCAAGGAGGTATCGGAAATGAGATGTCTCTTCCTTTTGCTGAAATGCGTGAGCAGTTAAAACTTATTCAAGAAAATCCTCATGGTTTGGTATGGAAGAAGGAGACTGAAAAGAACAAGAAACTTACAGAAGTGCTTGACACGTACTTTCAAGCTCACTTAAATATTGCCACAGATGTACAAGACATAGAAGGGGAGCTAGCGAAACTTTATGACAAAAATCTCCTTCCATTGGGTATTATGAAAAAGGCTTGGTTTCACTTATCGCAACTTGAAAAACACATGTCAAGGAGTGCTAGCGTGTGCTCAGAGGAAGAATTGACTTCACCTGTTATAAAAGAAGAGCTATTTTCAAAGGACAATATTTATCATGCTACTTTGTGTTGTGAAGCTCTAGAAACAGATAATCCTACTCATTTCTTCAGTACATGTAGTCACAGCTTTGAAGCCTTGTCACAGTCCAGGATAGACTGTAACAATAAACATGGGCCAGAGAGGCATGGCAGATACATTATAGCTAAGAAGCGAAATACATATTTTGTGGCATTCAAGGGTATCTGTGATATGGCTGCCTGGAAGGAATACACTACGTTTGATGATGGTAAGTACATCACACTATAAATCTGTCCGTCTATCTACGTATCTATCTTTCTGTGTTGTATGTATACATTGTGGAGTACAGTAGTACTTCTTACCTGGAGATGACATGAAAAGTAGCCACCCGTACATGAGGACTGAGTAAATTGCATGGGAAAGTCACTTCTGGTAGATTTTGGCACTCCAAGAACCACCTATTACATCCTTCTGCTATAACTTCTAGGTAGAAAACATTATATAAGGGGCCTCTCAGAGTTTTGTGTTTCTTGGCAAAATTTTGAAAAAAGGTTTACATATTGAAAAAGGTCTCATTCTGTCTTCTTGAAGGCCAAAGCTAGATTTTGCTGGAAGAGACTTATGAATTTAATTTTATATCCTTTGTAAGCAATCCATTTTGCTTCAGAGAGTGACCTAAGTAAGTACCTTGACATATACTGTATAATATTATGTTGTCGAAAAGCTGGTAATCCACATTCTATCACAAAAATGGTTTTAATGTGCCTTTTTTCAGAAATGGGTTTAATCACATTTGGGCTTGTTCTTACGTATTTATACATTTCCATCATATAATTATTATACTATGTATATTTTAAAGAATCAATATTTGTTCTGTGGTTTACTGTGTTTGAATAAATAACTAAAATGTTAAAATAATTAGCACTGCTGTGTGCTTCAGTGACCATAGGATAATGCAAAAAAGAATAAAAGTGAAAACATACGTACATACGTGTGTAGTATGGGCCTATAAGGAGCAAAACATGTACAAAATTGAGAAGCTGACACAAAGTTTAAGTAAATCCTTTTTCAGTATAGTAATCTAACCCTATTTATGTAGGAACCCAATCATTAGGATGTATAAGATGATACGTATATGGTACATGTATGCGCGTCCGTGTATATATGTTATGTTTTTGTATATATTTTGTTTATTCATATTTGTATTGTTATTATTTAATTCTATTTTCTGATTTTGTTGTTCTAGGTATTCAAAGGCAAGCTGATTGTATCCCTGCAAATTATTTTGTTGAACTGTTGAAAGATAATGCTCAATTGATCTTTGTAGGTATGTAGAATTGTTATATAATGTATAAGTTACATAGTCGAGTGAATAACACATGACATATTTATGTGTGTATTATATACTTGTATATTTTTTATGTGTACATGTATTCTGAGTGTTTCCATGTAGGTACAAGATTGAGGGGGAGGGGGGTGTGGTGGCCTTCTACATTCCTCTAAAACTGGACAAGATGCCTTTATCAAAATTTTTGTGTTTGCCTTGTACCCTTAAGTATTCATTTTTTAGTTTGATCTTTAACTTGGTTAACAACTTCAAGTAAATACCTTAATTTGCTTTGAAAGTGTGCAATTTGGGACAATACAATTCTAAGCAGATATTCTTGCACCATTTCAAGCTGCCATCTTCTGAAATTTGCACAATCCAGCCCTGGTATTTTTGTACCCACACATTGTTTGACATACTGTACAATGCTCAAGGGGTTGGATCTTAATGCTTAATCAGAAATGAAGCGAAGTTCGATTTTGTTTGCCTATTGATCTTTCCACCTCCTCCAAAACACAAGGACCATTCCCCATTCCCCAAATTTGTATGAAAATATGCCTGCCTTTTATATGCATTTTGAATTAGTCATGGAAAATTGACGTGGTATTTGACACCTCTTGTGTAGTATTACATATGTGTACTAATAGTATTTTCATTGTCCGCATTTAGTGTATATTGTTCTGAATCAGTTGATCTATACTTCCTTCCAAATAGGATTTTCATTAGGAGGTTCTTTAGCTTGTGCTGTTTTGGCAAATCTGTTACGGGATAACTTGCTAAACCAAGATACCATTGTCAGCAGTCTTGCCTGTATTACATTTGGGCAACCAGTATTTCTTCATATTGCTTTGGATGCTGTTGTTTCAGATAGGGAGGCTTTGGGCCACTGCTTTCATTATGTGTATATGGAAGACGATTTACTTCCGATGCTGCTGAGGTACTTTTTTATCCAGCACGATGCCAGGAGTTTACTATCAGAGGCATCTACGAATGGTTCAGTGGTGAGTACACAGCATATACTGTAAAGTATGGAATTAGTTTTGTTGAAAGCTGTTTGGTGTAAGAGATATATGTTTTTGCAGATTTCTGGTATATTTGTATATTTTTAAGTATACATACATATGTGACTGATCTTGCTGTTGATTTTTATCCATCTTCATTGCAAATAAGAATAAGAACTTATGTATATATTATGTGAATTAACATTATTTGGTTCAATCTTCCTTGTACGTTAACTTTGCCAGGAGAATTCAGCTAGCATTATTTTGGATTGGCTTGCTAATCTACAGGGTGGAATTGATTCAACAGTGAGTACTACATATTTGTATGCTCATTATTATACATACATTGGCAATTGAATTAGTTTATGGTTTGTCAAAGACTGACATACATACGTACTTACAGTATGTACATGGTCAGCTGTAATAGGTGATTGTAACTCCACACATTACCCCAGCAGATACCATAGAGGTCAGTGATGTAGCTAGAAATTAAAAATTGGGTGGCATACGTATACCTGTGGCATGCAATCAGTTTTAGTAGTTATGGATTGCAAGTAATAATTGTACCAAGGCCTAGCTGCTGTTGTACTATTGTTGGCATGCAACATCCAACCATGATAAAACAGTACCCACTCTGGATAAAAACCCATCCTAAGGTCTCCACTTTTCCCTTAGCGTGGTAGTAGAGGCATCCACATAGGACAGCTGTACCATGTACATAGGACCAGGTAAGATGTAAAAGGTGTTAAATTGTCACCTGTTAGGTGTCAATCAATTAGTCACCAATCAAACATTCAATACACAACAAATTAAAAATTGACCTTTTGGAAATGAAAGAGTGGCACTGTGACATGCTTCTACGCTTTGGCTGCATCACTGGAGGTATCTATTTTCGCACGAAATAAATTTCCAGAGTTCGATCCCAATCCGCAAGAATTTGTACTCTCGAAGTACTTTTGTCATGTGTATAATATCGACTTAGTGGGCTTCATAGTCGTTCTGTTTGCTGTTGTTTGAGAGTTCTGAAACTACCATTATGGCACTATTGTGCTACCTCAACAAAATTAATGTAAAAGCCATAGTTCCCAATCCTACTGGTCCTCTTTCTGCTGATATCCCACCACCGGCATTTGGCAAGGGAACATCGAAATGTTGTCAGTGGAGAAACAAGATGCCAGCACAAAGGCATTGATTCGGGGAAGTACAGTCACCTAACTAATGAACAGTAAGCACAGATTGGTAAGTCCATAGATATTCAACCCAACATCATGGCAAGTCCTATGTCTCACACATTCTTCCACGTGTCTACTGATACCCTACAGGCGTGTAGTTAGTTAAAGAAGAGGATCTTTTAGCCATATACTGTAATTTTTATTTTCGTTTGTAAGGCAAACCGTAAAAGTCAGTCTGTGAAGATTTTGCTATAAGCCTTTCTACAGGATTTTGTGAAAATAAAGTGTTGCGAAAATAAATACCGATAAGGTACTGTACTTCACTAATCTGTTGAATGTGACTAATGTAACATGTGCTCCAAATTTCGTCAATGTTTAGAAATTTTTGATGATATATAACAAGTGTTTGGAACAGATTGCTGACACCAATTAAATGTTAGAATACTTTAAACTGAATAAAAAATTAGAACAATTATCAAATTATTAGAGCAATTAATTAGGTATTACATATTGTAATGTCTGCTATGCCCATTTGTGAATACTGCCTATTTCAAAACATGCGGATGTCTTGTTCAAAGTCCTCACATAATGTTCTATTAGAGCATGAAAATAGCTAACGTATGTAGGAATAGTACTACTATTTTCTTCATGTGTGTCTGACAAATGGGAATTCTGGAGTTCTAGGACTCTATAATGAAGACATTTTAGATATCTAGGGAATGTACAGTGCCAAACTGATGAAATTGTTTGACGTACATCATTTTGTATCTGAGTCATTACGTGAACAGCTATGAAAGCATGATAGTGGGTCAATACTACACCCCAGTGTCCTGGAGTGCCCAAAATAGAGTTTTCACCAATGTTGGATAGCGACTCCAATGCGCCAATGCACGGCCATTCAGCATTGTTATTGTCCAAACGTCTTCTGCAGTAACTCTGAGGAGCTCTTCAGCTGTTCTCTGTTCAAACAGTGATCAAATTTCTTATGTAGCATATGCACAAGACACACACACAAGACAGCACTGAACGAGTGTCCGTTTTCTTACTCTAATTTTGTCACCCACCTCTTAGGCTTCAATACACACAGAAAGGTTTTACATTTTGCTTCTTAGTCACCAGTCTGATGATATTGAGTGAATTTTTCACAATGAATTTTAGAGGAAGTGCAATAAAGGAAGGTTTCAACCATAAACAGGGGGTTAAGCTGGATTCAAACACTGAAGAAAATTTATCTCTCTAGAAAATGTTTGTAAGGTTTATCAAGGATCATGTTTGTGCAATGTTATATGTCATAATGATGTTAAATATAAATGGTGGATGTATACAAGTTCCCTTGCAATGTACCGGGTGCTGCATGAATTGTGCAACAGTTTGATTTTGTTTGGACTCCTTAAGCAGCCTTTCCTTATTAGTACACCTGTTTCGTGATAAAGTTTTGTGCCAAAATTTCACAATGTACTTTATGTCAATACCTCAAATTTAAAGCATGTGTGTGTTAAACATTCACATAAATACATATTTTCTTTACTCTAAGAATATTGCACATTGTGTTCCTCTCTCCTAGAATCTGTTTTGTATACTTTGCACTTCTACTCTCTATACGTAGGTATCCCATAAGCAGAAAAAGAAAACTAAAGAGAAGTTGAAAGTCTTACTTCCTCAAATTCAGAGTGAAATTAAAGCTATGAATCAAGATAAGGTAAAAGAGGGTAAACCTCCTTTGCCTCCCGGTCAATACTACTACATTTATCGAGGAACAACCTCTGATGGAGACACTACCGTTACAAATCTTATGTGGGAAGCACTACCACGAGCAAAATCTATAGCTTTGTTATCAAGGTTATCTGAAGGAAGAATCATGTCTATCTCTGAAGAATGCTTTAAGAAGGTTTATATTTATGTACTCACTACTTAAGATATGTACAGTGCTCAATCCAATACTGAAAGCATTTATTATACTTTTATGAAATACTATCTTAAGATAGCAAGGAGAACACTGACTTTGTTTTCCTTCAGACCTTTTGTGAAGTAATATACATACGTATGTACTTTACATATTGTATCCAAAAGAATGACAACTGATGTTGTCCACTACATATCTGTTGAAATTTACATAGCACATCTAAGGTGTATTAACTGTGTCCAATCTCAATGATTTTGTTCTTTACTGACTGCTATTACTGAGATACTGTATGCAGTGAACTTAGATTGTTTTTCATTTTTATTAGACCCTTTGTTGTACACATTGACAAGTCTTTTTAGTATACGATTTTCCTGCAGAACAGTTTATGACCATGTACAGTTGTAACTGATCAGATGTATGCACGTTGCATTGTTGCTTTAAATCTGCTGCTTGAAGTTTGGCAGACCTTTTTGTTTATTTATCAGTATCACATTGAAGATTTGTCCACTGCAGGCTATTAAATACCAGCTATGTTTATTATGAATTCCTCTTGATATGTAATTCTTATAATTGGTCCTCCTTGTGGCATCCAAAGCTCTACTAAAAATAGATGGCTTCATGCAATCTGCTCAGCTCAAAGTCAATGTATGCCTAAAGTGATAGGTTTTTCACTTTGCATATCACCAATGTACCAGGACGGGTGCTATATATGCCATCCTTCCACCACCTTAAGCCATGAATTTTGGATTCAATCGAAAGCAATTTCTAAGGTTTTATCATCTCTAGTGTCATTAGTATATAACTTTTGTTCCCTATTTGCCAGCATTAACAATTTGGTTAGACCCTTCTGTAGTCAATAGTAACAGTACTGTGGAAGAATTTTATGCGATGAGCATTAGAGAACAATTTTTATACGTTATTCCAACTGTTATTGTTCATTGTATTGTATGAACATTATAATATTATATAATCACATGTCGAAATATGGTCACACCATAACTCCCATATGTTTTGACCCACAGCATTCTCCAGAAGAGTACCGCAAGCCTGTGTTCTATTCCTACTTGGACAAACCCCAGGTTGACTCTCCGCCCTACTCCTTGCCCAGTGCCAATAAAGAACTGGATAGCCAAGTAGTGAATTTGGAGCCTAAAATGTCTTCAGTGGAAATTCACTGCTATGATGAAGAAATTTGTATTATAGTATCTGGAGATAACCTTTGGTTTTCCAGAGATGCCCAGGTATTGAAGTGGTCTGTTTGTACCACTCTGTCAAAAAATACCAACCTGCAATTTCAAGCACTTGTGACAGGACAGCAGATACAACCGACAGAACTACCCCAAGTAGTGACCATTCGATTAGGAACCTGTTTCAGCCAGTATGTAATGGAGAAATCTGTTGCTGTTACTGTAAAAGTAAGTAACTTACATAGTAGACAGTATTGCAGAATTTTCCAGGTGATGCATCTGATAATTTTTTGTATAAAGAGTCAGACATGCTTAGTTGCAGACATTTGTAGAGTCAGTAATACGTACATACAGTACATAGGTACAGAGCTAGAAATTCGTAGCTGCCTGCCATCTGCCATTTTCTGAACAAAACATGAATATGGCTGACCAAAATTGAGTTGGGTCAGCCATTTGGCTGACTACTAAACTGAGAGCTGAGTCTCTGATATCGGCTATTACAGTTGAGTGCCAATTTGTTATGTCCATTTCACAATCAGTGCTAAAGATTCCTTTGTATTATGTATGTGTGGACACATGTACGTACATAAATCTCTGCGGGCTAGAAATGGCTGACCAATCTTCAAAGTGTCCTACCAATATAATTCTGGGTCAGCCATTTGTCCAAGCAAAAGTCAAATGCTATTTTTAGCACTGTACGTACATATACACTGCATACTGTGCATAGTCATAATATTACACTGTATGTATCTATCAAACAGGTAGTAGCTATCCTGCCAGATTTTGCAACTAACAATTATGTAGTGCTAGTCTACAGTCTCTTATATACCAAACCAGTGCTTGCATGACTGTATGCAACTACACACGCAATGCACACACACATACACACACACACACACACACACACACACACAAGTGAGCATACATTGACTGGGATCTTTCATAAGCAAAGGACTTTAATTTATTTGTACCATAAGTCTCCGTCTAAGAACAGTATTTATAAGAAATTACTTGACAAACAAGCTTTGGTGCTGTGATATTGAAAAACAAACTTGAGTGCTGCAATATCGAAATATATTCTTGAGACCAACCTCCATCCCCTTCAATTTGTTTGTTATCATAAACCACGGTATTGTGTAGGGATGATGGGGAAAAACATGGCTGCCTATACATTAGAACCAAGCGTATTTTCTCTGAAAACTCACTTCTGGTACATTCTGGAGCTCCAAAAACAGCTTGTTTGGCTTTAACAACCATTTTTGATAGTTATAAATGAAGCGTCTGGGTGACTTATATGAGCTACGTACATTTTGCAACATTTACATAACATGAAAGGCCACAATTTCGGCTTCTTATTCTTCTTATTCTTCTTGTAGAACAGGCTAGAGCTTGCTAGAAGAGACATTCGAGATTGATTTTATCACCATTTTCACCAATCATGCTCATTTGCCTTACTTTACTTTTAAAAGAATTTGTTTAATGGAGACGCTAAGAATCCCAATTTTGTGATAGAATTGGTTCTAATTCGTCTGCTGGCTCATACTCATATGTTGCACCTCTTTTGTGCTAGTTTTTAGTGGAAACATAAAGAATACACCGATCAATAGGCATATATTCTCTTATACTAGATTGTCACTGAAAATAACCCAATATAACCAAAATTACATGTACAAGAAGCATATAAAATTTGTGTAAAATGGAAATGGGATATATAGGCATGACTTGCAATTCCACAAAAATACTAAAACAGGGTACCAAGGTTTGTTATGCTGTATAGCTCTATGCATACTTGGGCTACATTGGCGTTTACATGCTATCAGTATATTATGTTTGCGTATGCTGTTAATAGGGGGTGACTTGGATAAACTCTGTTTATGGCTATATGGCGTTGCAGGACAGCCACTATGTACAGCTGTATGACCATTATTTACAAGCAAAAGGTATATGGACAAGAGCCATATAAAAACATTTCAATATGGAAAAAATATGTAGGGATAAAAATTGTCAATTGTCAAAAGATGGGGACAAAGTAAGCTTGTGTGTTGCACGGGACTGGACAGGCATACGGATAGACATGCATAGAGCTAGACAGAGGTGGGTTGGGCTGGGTACAGTGTGTGAACTCCTACATCCTGCTTTAATATAGTTGCAGGATTTAGGAATATGCACACTGTACACAGTCCAACCCACCTCTGTACCAGTTGAAAATGACTAGTCATACATGTGGCCTTCGTTAAGCCATCGCAGTTCTCTGCGGATTCCCACTGAACAGAAGAACGTAGGTGCAGTAGAACCTCGTTAGTAAGAACACTGATAATGAGTAGCACCTGGTTAGGAAGCACAAGGATATGACCCATAATACTAATCTATATGGTTAGCAAGTACTACTGATAGTGAGTAGCCATTTGGAGGGTCCCCAGGTGTACTCGCTAATGAGGTTTGACTGTATGCAATTATTTTAACAATACCCATTCTTATATTCTCACAAAGGATAGAATGTATGTATCTGTTGTAACAGAGGATATAATTTATACTGAAATGAATGCTCCATTACTGTAAGCAGTGTAGTGACCCTGTGTACCCCCCCCCCCCCTTTTAGTTCTCTAGTCATTTATGATCAATAATGTGTACACCTATTGAATCCCCGCAAGATTCTGGAGGCTTGGTTTGCCTCCCCCCCCCCCCCCCACACACACACAAAAGAAAACTTCTGTATATACGTATGCTGCCCTGACATCTACAAAATGCAAGCTGTTTTTACTGTGGGTATATATTTGGAGTATTGTAGTACATGATATGAGGGAGAGCAGTACTGTAGTACATGATATGAGGGAGAGCAGTACATATTGGTAGTGTACGTAATATAAGGAATCCCTAGGGACAGATCAAGGATGGTCTTTCAAAGAAGGGTCTCGATCATATAAGGGAGTATCTATTAATGTATGTGGTATACATTATAATAAGAACCATATTAAACTATTTTAAAATGGAAAAATATGTAGGGATAACATATTGTCACTCACCCAAAATCATTGGAACAAGGTACGTAGCTAGGGTTGTTTGCTACACAGGGATGGATGGGCATACGGAGGGGCTAAACGGGCATAGAGCTAGACATACATGGGGCTAGACGGGCATAGAGCTAGACAGAGGTGGGTTGGACTGGATACAGTGTGCATATTCCTAAATCCCTAAAATATAATAGCTAGAATATTAACCCAGGATGTAAAAATTTGCATTGGAATCTCCAAAATGTACTGAAAGTGCGTTTTTATCAAGAATACAGTCGGTTCTAATGTATGGGCGGCCATGTTTTTTCCACATCATCCCTAGTTATTACTGTGGTTCATGATACCTTTGTGACCACCAAAGGCTTTCTCTAGTGAGAGATGTTATGGTCTGAAATGAGGGTGTACGTATCTCAAAGAAAATACTACTGTATGCCGGGCTATTGCCTTTGCATGTTCATAATACAATACTACCCCTATCAAGCCTTCATTTATTGAAATTGCCTCGGGGTTTGTGTGTAGGAGGACATTGGTAAAAACAAGGGGAGTAATTTGTGTTCCCATGTGCAATATGCATAAAGTCTCACAATTTCAAGGGGAGGGTGACCGTCCCTCCCCCAACAGGCTTTTTTGATCACAAGCATACATATTGGTTTATCTTTCTTCCAAAACTGCTAAACAGCATAGGACGCCCCATAAGATTCACGTTCCTGGAAGAAGGCACTTGTGTACATTGTAGTTGATGGACAAGTTTCCTATTTTAAGTAGCAGATGAAACATCAAAGGTCTGTATTTTCCCACCTTTAATGCGTATTATGTAAATTTATATACAGCTCAGACTGCTACAGTAACTGTTTTAATCATGCTAACTCACAGATCCTTTGATTTCGTGTACATCAGTCCATAAATAATATTAATTATTCCCCAAGGCAAAGCCCATCCCAGTTAGTATTCACAATGTTTGCAATTCTGTACCACTACATATTGGTAATATCTTAATATCAACCTATACTGCATGTGTGCTATGCAATTGTTGTATGCAATGTTATCTGGTATATTAGAAGTATTCTTTCCATTTACTTTACCTAATATTGTATGCGTCTTTCTACCTTGTGTTTTAGAATTATGCGGTGTCCATCCGTCAAGCACAAATCGCTAGACTTGTTCCAGCTGAATTGATTGAGGTTGCTATGCTTTCAGCTGCTCTGGAAAGGCGGGGTGACATGGGAGATGGACCACTATTGTATTCAGAACGATATCATGCTGTAATGAATTTCTTCCTAACAGCTCTAGAAGTAGTCCCTATTGAGAGCGTAGCAAAAGCACTCAGGATTGCTCATGTACTCTTGCCTCACTGGGAGCAGTATGGGTTGGAACTGCTCTTGTCATTTGAAGGAAAACTGCCACCTTCCACTTTTTTTAAAACCGATCTCCTTATCTATCTGAGTTCTTTAGGATCATTTCGTAATCTTACTAAAGATGGTCGAAAGCAACTTGATAAAATAGTTGGCTACATGGCAAAATCACCAGCTTCTGCACGAGTTATATCTGAGAAAAGTATCAAAATGCTATTTAACCGTGCACCTCCCACTTTGAATCCATTAGTAATGCTTGAAAATACAAGTGAGAAAATTGATCATCTTCTGTGGGATCAGGAAATCTTAACCGCAAGTCCACAACATATAAAAAAAGATTCCACCAATGTAGATGTATTGTCCTTAATCAAAGAGCTAAGATTGTCTGCTGTCAATTTTGGATTTTTAACAGATTCATTTATGAGCTCTCAAGTGCAGATTCCCCTGGTTAAATCCCCAGAGAATACAGCAAGAGCCATTGATAGTTCAGATGATTCCGTTGGTGTTTGGTATCTTGTAGGCCTCAACTTTGTAAAGATGAGCAAAGTTCTGAAGAAAAACAAGAAGCTAGTAATTGATGTCATTGATTATCTAGGAAAAATCCTCCCAGAAAAGCAGAAAAGGGCTGCCAGTTATAGTGCCAAGCTTCAATTTATAGATCAGGCCATGTCTGACACAGTTAGTTGCAGCTCTCAGTTTGTTGGTTACTCCTTGGAGCGGCAGCTCAAGGAGATGTGTGAAGGATGTGGTATCACTGCTGAAACTACAATCGGTCAAATTTGTCATGATTGGGATAACTTTTTTGCCAAAAAGATTTTATCATATGTGGCCTCCACATTTCGTCCGCTGATTGCACGTTGGATCAAATGGATGTTAGCTGTACATGAGTTGAGGGAAGCACTTGCCAGTCAGACTATTATTGGTGTTGTTGGCCTAATGAATAGTGGCAAGTCAACATTGCTTAATAGGATATTTTGTCAAAAGGTGGGAATTAGAGGCTATACATGGCAGTTGTTGCAGTAGTAGGTTTTATGAGCTTATCTACATATATGTACATTCTGCATCACTATGTACAGTTTGTATGTGACCAATTAGAGCGTGTGATATAATAAAGGAAGTTACAATGTGATTGAGGAATATTCTGACCAACAATAGGACACACACACACACACACACACAATCATCAACTTATTACTTTGGGGGCCGTAGTAGGTCATCCTCTCTTCCATATAATTACTCAATTGGCAACGGGCGATGCAGAGATAACTTGAAATGCCAAACAAAGCAGATGAGTTGTACCCCTTAAGTTTTTCTTAATCACAGCTTCCAGTACTTACTCTTTGAGTTACCAGAACCCCCTTTCCGCCAAGTGTAGTATGACAATAAGCTGTGCTACACTTTTATCATCCATCCTGCATTCTGACATTCCTTTGTCCACTGATTGTGTGGTAATAGTATTTGACAAGAATTGTTCTTACATGAGTTCTCTAGGACTTTTGCTTATGCCTTCTCTATTAATTTGTACAAGCAACATCATGGCAAGGTCACTAATATGTATGTATGTAATACTAATCTTTGGATGTTTACATTAACTCTTTGACAAATGCCATCTTCCATAATAGATACAGTATGTTGTGCTGTTCCTCATTGTGCAGGATGAAACAATTTCAAAGTGATGGTTGAATTTTATCTTTATACGTAGGTCCCTTCTGGTACTAGTGAAGCAAAACGAACAACAGTACCTTTTCTGTACAGCTTAGGACCAGATGTAGAAGGAGTAGATGTTATTGACTTCCCTGGAGTTGATGATAACGATGATCTCATTAGAGTTTTGTGTAAAATTTTGTTTGACTTGGCTCAGGTGGCGGTTTTTGTAGTGGAATACAAGTGAGCTATCCACACTAATTGTCACTAAATGAACGTTTTGTGGTTATAATTCATTTAGAACAAATTGCATTATGATAATTTTCTAACTACATTTGTATGTGTGTACACTGTGCTAAGTAGTAGCTGGTATATCACTCATCTGTTTATAGGAATGGGCATTCTCTTGCCTCAATGATGTGGTTGAAGAATATCATACAATCACAACGGATTCCTATTCTGATATGCTTGACACATGCTGACAAGTTGTATGCAGAACATATCACTGGAGGAAAATACCCAACTTTGGAAATTGCTTTGGGAGTTGTTGAAGATTACAGAAAAGTTAGTGAATCGGATATTATTGTACTGCTACAATGTTACATTTTGATTAAGTAGCATGCATTATATAGAATACTGTAAATTAAGATATGTTCATGGCACAAAAATTTCACAGTTACGTACCTTAGTTTTGAGGGTCATAAATTTTTGGTGCTTGGAAAAAATTGCATCCTCAAGCTAAAGATTGATAGATTGTGCAATAAAAGGTCCTCTTTGTTTTGTTTACGAAACTTCTGCTTGTCCTTGTGGATGAAAATTGTACATAGGTGGAAGAAGATACTTTTAGTTGGGGGGCACAACTAATGCAGCTAAAACACATGCGTATTTATAGTACACCCCACTTCATGTTACATGTAATAATAAATAACATCCTAGCACATTTACCTATATCAACATAGTAAGCTAGCTGAAGTTTTATGAACAGTGCACTTGGGTAGGTTTGAAAGCATATACAGTGAAACTTGCTTCGTACATACCTCGAAGGGGACACAAAATCAGTACTAAGTCTTCTTATCAGAGGTGCCTACTATCAGGGTTGGTTTACGTGTGTACATGAGGTATACACAGGGACAGAATGAGATGTACTTATCATCCAGGAGTATGTACTAAACCAGGTACTTACTAAGCAAGCTCCACTGTATCTATTTGTATGTACATAAATTTTATGAATGTGCATCATGTGTTTTTTGATTATTGTGCAGGAATTCTTGTTGAAAGTTGAGAAGGAGTGTGGTGGCACTCCACCTGATTGTAAAATGTGTACTTTGGCATTGGATAAAGATTCCATGCTAGCAAATAAAGAAGGAAGGCGGCGACTAAAAGATGCTGGAATACAAGGTCCAGAAGATATTGCTCGATGGATTATTGATGTACTCAATCGTAGAGGACAATGTGAAATAGCAGAGAATTTGAAGAAATTTTTTAAACTCCCCCACTAACAGTTTAGTATTATCTTGTTTGCAAAAAATAATATTATTATGAGAAAAAATTAATCTTGTAGAATACCCACAACCGGAAATTGTATGCAATAGGGGTTTATTTCAATTTTTCTATCTATAGATTGCTATAGTGTTTTTGGATTGCATGGCATAATTTATTGTACAAAAGTTAATTTAATGTGTATATTTATGTGATTACAATATCATGGAAATGTCTTGCCCTTCGCATATACTTATATGCCTGACATGTATATTTGGCATTTATATACTCACAGTATATATATATAATTATATAAAGTATATGTAGGTTTTATATTAATAATCTAGCTGCCTCTACATGATCATGCATGAGTTGTATATATTGCATTGATATGGCAACAGCTACATACACATACTGGAATTATATAATATCATAGTATATATCATATAATTATATATATATATATATATATACAGTATAGCTACAGTAGGTTATAAATTATTAATTTACTAGCTGCATGTACGTGTCCTTATATTGGAGAGTACGTATGCATGCACTATCAGTGGTTCCCTGCATATGCATGTAGTTATATATACAAACCACATCTATAGGCTAGTATGTAGATATGCATTACCTGTGCATTATGTGCAGTGCACATGCAGCAGCCTATATATAGCTATGGAGAATATTTTAATACACAATAAGACTGTTGACACTTTTCAGCAAAAGATATATGTATTGTGTGTGCTTTAATTTTTGTGGGGTGAAACTTTTCATGTATCTTGAATTTTAGCAATTTAGCATTTTCAAAATATAATTTGCAGACACCCTTGCTTTATTTTACTCAAGAACCCAACCTCAATTTTCACTGGTATAAACATTCACAAATGATGGACAACTTTCAATCTGTAAAACCCACAAATATGTGAAACCATGTGAAAATTAAAGCGCTTATTATGATTACGAGCGTAGCGAGTTTTCTATTTCTGTCACGTTAGCGGAGACGGTTTGAGCTACCCACGCATTTGATTGACTTCGGGTAACATTTGTTGCATTTAGTCCCATTTCAAATCACTTTGGATGTGAATGAATTGGAAGGTTCTAGGTCTGGACACACCAGACTAGGACCAACCAATGTCAATGTCTTTTAAAACAATCATAGTAGTTTTAAAAACAGTCAAATTCAATTGTTTTCTTCCTTTAGACCGCAACCGCATGCAGAGCAGTCTAAATCCACTAGTGGTTCAAATGTGATAAAATGCAAAACAAAGCAAAACATCTCATAAAACAATGCAATTCAACCAATTGTAATCAAAGCAGAAATGCACAAAACACATTACCATCTCATGATTCATGCAATTCACAGTCACTTGTCCTGCAAAACATCACAGCTGCACATGCTCCATGGTCTGTAGTAACTGTTACCATTTTTGCCATCATTTACATGCATGTGTAGTTCTCTCACGGTAAATCTGATCCAGTCAGTTATTTTGGTCTGGGTGGGCATTTATCACTACTAAACACTAACCAGCCCCCAGTCTAGCTGCTAGCCCCATACTTCTCCATGCTTTTTTGTTTGTGGAAATTTGACTTCGTTTTGGCAGGGTTATGACTATTTTGGGGCTGTAAATAGGTCAGCCATCTGTGTTGGCATGCTCTGCTACATGATGGTCATGTGTATATGTGACATGTGGTACTATTTCAAAATTAACCAATGCAAGTGGTATATATTAGCTCTCCTTCCCTGTGTGAGGTTTGAAAGAGTTGATCCTGTTGCTCAGTTATCCACATATCATATCTGCTTGCATACATGGTAATGCTGTGTGGCTGTTGTATTATTGGCCATGCTCTAATGGTATATACGTACCATGCATATTTCACCCTTCGGGTGATACCTTTCTCTGATAGATCCTTTCACTTCCCTTTAATTTGAAATTTAGCACTGGTGTCACGGTTTAAAGTATCCCCCATATAAAGTATCCCCCCTCCCCCACTTAGTAAAAACATCCAAACCAGGTTTGGAACATCGATCTATGATTTAAACCAGTTAAAATCAACTGCCACTGGGAAAATATAACCCCCCTGCCGGCAAACATTGAAGGTGTACAGTATATTAGATCAGTGGTTACCATATCAGTCACTGCTATTCAGGGCAAGTTATACTCAAAACAATTTCCAAAAATTGCAAACACACGAACAAACAAGACACCATTTTAACATGACACGCATGATACACATAGAAACTATTGACTGGCATTAATATATTGCCATTGTAGTATTGATATTCAATATTGTGATCTTTTTAACTTAATATTTATAATTATATAGTATAGTTTTTAATTTGTATGCATTTTGCCTATACACATGTAGTGTACGTTTACTTTCTGTCATCTTCATTTTCTTGTAAAATCTTTCAACTTGGATATCAATCACTCAATCAATTTTTTTAACGTACACATGTGTACAGCACCACTAAGGTATACCCAATGAGGCACAGGAACAAAAAACAAAAAACAATCAGTCATCAGGAATATTCAAATATATACTTGCCCACATGTAGTATCATAATAATTATATTACATGTTTCATAATCATATTATTCTTAATACTTTCACCCTTCAATTTATTATCTTTAGCTTTCTATACACATTGCCTACATGTTATTTTAACATTAATTTTAACCTGGGGGAATAGTATATTTTAATCAGGGGGATAATAAAATATAGAGGGGTTAGAATTCCCCATGACACCAGCCATTTTGCAAATAATATGCTTTGCATACATCAGTATAATATTATTGTGGTATCCGACGAAACAATGTTCAGTGACACTCAATTCTTAACTAAAATCATCCACAACACAATCTCAAGAAAAAGAAAACTGAACGAAACTACTACCACTATTCTAGTCACTGCCTAGCTATAGCCTACGCACTTACTAAAATCAATCAAAGAAAAGACCCGCCATGCATACAGGAAATTAATAGGTCATCACACTTAATCACTACACTTCCTCCCTCACTAAAAAAAACAAATACGCACAATATAGAATACAATACCTAAACTCTAGAAGGTAAGTCTGTCTGGCGGGTGTCTTTCCCTGGTTGGGTATCTCCGCGATGGTTGCAACGGTACTGGCAACTGAGGATCAGCCGTAGATGAACTACACCTCTGTGGACTGTGACTTTCCACCAGTGCAAATGCTTCAGAAGCTGACGCGTCAATCTTGGCTTTTCCTGAATCAACGGAGTCATAATTGTTACCTGGCCTTCCTTCTCGCAACTGGTCGATGTGCTTTCGCCAGACTGAACCCATGTCTGTTTGTACAACGTACGACAGTGGTCCTCGACGATTAACTATTGTTCCAGGAATCCAATTACCAGTCCTGAAATCTCGAGCCCAAACACTTTGCCCAATTTTAAGCTCCCTTAACTTGGCATGTCTGTCATGCTGTTTCACTTGTTGACTTTGCTGCTTCAACACATGATCAGAACAACATGGCTTCAGCAAATCCAGTTGGGTCCGAATTTCTCGCTTTAGAAACAACGAAGATGGACTTTGGTTAGTGGTTGCATGGGGAGTACTGCGATATCCCAAAAGAAACTCGGCCATCTTGCGATCCACTGACATCTGATCAGACTTTCCTGCCTTCATAGCCTGCTTAAAGGTTTGTACGAATCTCTCCGCCAAACCGTTTGAAGACGGATGATAAGGCGAGCATTTAATGTGCTTTATCCCATTTTGCTTCATGAATTCAGCAAAACATTGTGATGTAAACTGTGGTCCGTTGTCGGAAACCAATTGCTGTGGAACCCCGTAAGATGAAAACAGATGACGTAGTACCTTGATAGTGCTTTCGGTGGTCGTTGACCTCATTTCATGCACCTCGGGCCACTTTGAATGCGCATCCACCAACACCAAAAACATCTTGTTGAGGAAAGGTCCAGCGAAATCAACATGTATCCTTTCCCACGGTCTTGCAGGCCAGCTCCAAGGGTGCAGGGGAGCTACCGATGGTGAATTCCTATTTTCTTGGCAAGATACACAACCCTTAGCTGTATCCTCAATGTCCTGGTTGATACTGGGCCACCAAACGTAGCTTCTTGCAATGCTCTTCATTCGCGAAATGCCAGGGTGGTTGAGATGGAGCTCTTGCAGCACTTCCTTTTGCAGTTTATTTGGAATCACCACTCGAATTCCCCATAGTACACAATCTCCTTCCACGGTTAGCTCTTCCTTGCGATTGAAGAAAGGCTTTAGCTGCTCTGCAACCTCTTTTGGCCATCCTACTCTAATGTAATTCCACACCTGACTCAAATTGGTATCTACTTTGGTTGCCTGTCAGACTTGAGATGCGGTTACAGGAAGTGAATTCAGTTGTGATACATTGAATATGCTAGCTTCGGGGCTGTCTCCTTCAATTTCTGCCCGGTTCAAAGGAAGCCGAGATAAACCATCTGCATTGGCATGATTTCCCGTTGTTCTAAACTTGATGTCGTACTTGTATGCAGATAGTAACACTGCCCAACGTTGAAGACGAGCTGCAGCTAATGAAGGAATTCCTGTCTTTGGCCCTAAAATGGTTAGCAGTGGCTTATGGTCTGTAATAAGGGTAAAGCGACGGCCGTATAAATATTGATGAAACTTCTTCACCCCATAAACTAAAGAGAGTGCTTCTTTCTCCAATTGTGCATAATTTCTTTCGCTGGCAGTCAGAGTTCTGGAAGCAAAGGCTATGGGCCTTTCTGATCCATCAGGAAGGGTGTGCGAAATCACCGCTCCTATTCCATATGCGGATGCATCTCCAGCAAGACTGATTGGAAGCATTGGGTCATAGTGCATCAAAACAGATGACGATGTGAGAGCTTGTTTTGCTTCTGAGAAAGCTTGAGCACAGCATTCCTCCCATACCCATGGTGTATCTCGTCTCAGCAGCTCGTTCAATGGATGTAGCAAGGAGGCAAGATTGGAGATGAACTTGCCATAATAATTCAATAGCCCAAGAAACGAACGAAGCTGTTGGATGTTTTCGGGTTCTGGTGCTCCTTGGATTGCTTCCAGCTTTTCTGACGTGGCATGCAGCCCTTGGCTGTCTATACGGTGTCCTAAGTACTCCACGGAGGATTGCAGAAACTTGCACTTTGATTTCTTTAGACGTAATCCTTGGCTCTCCAAACGCTTGAACACTTCCTTCAGATTTTCCAAATGCTCCTCGTCGTTGGCCCCAGTGACGATGATGTCATCCAAATAGCAGCTCATGTATGGAATTCCTTGTAAAACCATGTCCATAGTTCTCTGAAATATCGCAGGGGCCGATGCAATCCCGAATGGCAGGCGAGTATACCTATATAATCCTTTGTGTGTGTTAATGGTGGTATACTTACTGGAATCTTCATCAAGTAGCAACTGCTGGTATGCTTGTGTGAGATCTAAGGTTGAAAACTTCTTACCTCCTGCCATGGCTGTAAACAAATCAGTGGGCTTGGGCAATGGATACTGATCAATATCCAACACTGGATTAACTGTTACTTTGTAATCGCCACAGATGCGATGAGAACCATCCTTTTTGGGAACAGAGACAATAGGGGCAGCCCACTCACTGTGATCGACCTTTTTAAGAATACCATCAGCCTCCAAGCGATCCAATTCTTTGCCCACTGCTTCTTTGATGGCAAATGGAACTGGTCTTGGCTTGTGGAAACGTGCAGTAGCCTGATGCTGGACATGAAGCTTGACCTTTGGCCCCTTGAATGTCCCTAAACCCTTTTTGAAAATTTCCTTGTGATCCTGAATCAATGCTTCTAGGCTACTTGGTCTTTCACTGGAGACCTTAGCTATGCCTTTCCAGTTGAGCCTAATGCTATGTAGCCAGTCTCTTCCCATGAGGTTGTGCCCTACTCCTGAGACTACAATCAGTGGCAGCTTAGCTGACTGCTTCTCATAGCTAACATTAACACTTGCTTCTCCTACAACTGGAATGATGCCGTCCGTGTATGTCTTGAGAATTACTTGCGAGGGTTTCAATTTCTGCTCAGGAAAGTGCTTTTGCCATGTCTTTTCTGGAATTACAGACACTTCTGCTCCCGTGTCCACTTCCATCTCAACCCAAGCTCCTTCAATTTGCACATCCACTGTGATAGGTGCTGCTTTCTTTCTGCCCGATTTCAGGGTGAAAAGGTGCAATTCAGAATCGTCATCTTCTGAATTGTTGCTATCCAACCTAATCGTGTGTGCTTTGGCTTGGACATTCTGAGTCTTCGACCCTTTCTTCGAGCGACATACAACGGCAATGTGGCCCTTCTTTCCACACGCTCGGCAAATGGCATCAATAAATCGACAGCGATGGGGTTGATGATTCATCTTTCCGCAACGATAACATGGTTGGTTATTCCCTCCTTTGGTAGCAGGTGTGCTTCGCAGTTGGTGTTGCGGTCTGGGGCGGGACTTAGCCAATTGATGAACAGATGATACGGCGTCTGTTATCTGAAGGTCCTTGGTATTGCGATCAGCTGCTTCCATACCCTGCGCCATGTCCAAGGCCTCCTTGAACGTAAGGTCCTTCACTGCCAACAAACGCTTCTGAATGGCGTCACTTTTCAACCCACAAACTAACCTGTCGCGAAGTGCGTTATCAAGCTGATCTCCAAACTCGCAAAAAGTTGACATTTTCCGAAGTTCGGCCACGTACTCCGCAATCGATTCGTTTCCTAACTGATTCCTTCTGTGGAAATGAAACCTCTGAGCGATTACAAGGGGTTTCGGCTCAAAATGGGCTTTCAAAGCTTTGGTAATGTCGTCTAACGACTTCTCCTGCGGAAGGGTTGGCGTGAACAAATTTCGAAGTAATCCGTACGTTTTAGCTCCTACGATAGACAAAAATACTGCTGTCTTCTTGGCATCTTCCACGCCGTTGGCCGTGAAAAATATCTGTGCTCTCTCAATGTAGGCGGTGATGGATTCTTGATCTGCATCAAATTCCGACATGTTACCAAATGTAACTCCACGCGAAGGTTGCTGCTCCGCCATCCTCGTCGCCAAATATGTGGTATCCGACGAAACAATGTTCAGTGACACTCAATTCTTAACTAAAATCATCCACAACACAATCTCAAGAAAAAGAAAACTGAACGAAACTACTACCACTATTCTAGTCACTGCCTAGCTATAGCCTACGCACTTACTAAAATCAATCAAAGAAAAGACCCGCCATGCATACAGGAAATTAATAGGTCATCACACTTAATCACTACAATTATATTATCTGATTTTGTGCATCACTCATCTCTCATGATCTCAGTTTACACATGTGCACCAGCCATGTGTACGTACTGTTAAATGGTCATGATGTGCTCAAGATTTGAATAATATTATTGCTTTGCTGTCAATTGCAATGATTGCATTCTGAGTTTTTAATGCACTAAATTGTGTACCAACATATGATTATCAGATTGCGGGTCCATGACCTCCATACACTAAAATTAAAATCCAATCTTATTGAAATACAAAGCTATGCATACTTTTTTGTATGAATGGATGATAGAAGCTAGTCAATAGAATAAAAAATAGCAAACTATGCACTTTTGGTGAATTTTGTTTCAGATTCAGTATAATCGTACATCGTGCTGAGCCTTTATAGATTGGAAAGTGAGCAGTTAAGAACACTTCATAAGCTAGCAAATGACGCAATCAATAGCTGACAGAGTTCGTGGTTAATGTGAAAGCTTGGCATAACTTGAGTTGCAGCAGCACTTCTTGTTCTATTCACATGTACACCTGCACCAAGTGAGTGTGGTAAGTTATCTGGTGTATATATAAATATTTTACTCAATATTATATGTAAGAAAAATTCTGTAAATTATTTAGGAATGTAAAGAATTCGAAATCATACACTTTTATAACTATTACATACATGGGTTTATACAGCATGTGGAGACTGAATACTAGCATTACCTTCTATATTATAAGGTTGCATATAATTCAAAGCATCTATTGAAATGTGATGGTCAACATAGTATTAAGTATACAATATACTGTAGGTATATAGTGCAACTTGCTTAGTAAGTACCAGTACCTAGTTCAGTACATAGTCTTGGATAGAATCCGTACTCCTCATTCTTTCCCCGCGTGGGTACCTCAATCATGTACATAAACTAACCCTGGTAGTGAGTACCTCTGATAATATGTACAGTAGCTGATTTTGTGTCCTCTTCAAGATACAATCTACATACTAAGCAAGTTTCATTGTATTATACCTAGCATTTTATCTCTATATTGGCATTAAATTTCAACTTCGATTTTGCCAAGAAGTGCTGCACTATGTATGAAACTTTACATCACAATGATTCTAGGTATTGATGTAAACGAGGCAAGAATTAATATCCTAGAAGCCAAAATTACCATGTAAACTTTCAGAATTAACCAAAGGGAAGGCTCCTAGGGACATGTTACATATGTGACCACAAATCTAGCATAACTATAGAATAAGTATTTCGGGAGCTCCAAATTGCACCAGGTGTGAGTTTTGTTAAAAATGTGTTTGGCCTAATGTATACATGGATAGCCATTTTTGTCCTCCCTACATAATATGTAATATCACTGTAGTTGAGAGTGTCTATGCTATCGCCATAGGTTACAGTACAGAAAATTTTGTATTACATGCACATCTGATAAATGCTTGTGTATCAGATGATAATATGCAGCCTATTAATCAATACTGAGCATTTCTTTAATATTTCTAGTTTCTTTCTTACAGACTCAGCAATAGTTGAATGTGATAAGCTCAAGAGTAACAAAACAAGTAATGGCACACTCATTCACAAGGAGTTGGATGACAAATTGTTTGTCTATTCTTCTGAATTACCAATACGAGTAAACGTCAGCAGCAATTGGAATAATGGGAATTCAGCAGCCAGTAGCGACTCAGCAGTGGTAAATCTGACAAATATATTGGAACAGGACATCAGTATCAGATTTGTGAATGTTACTGTGACAGTCCTGCAGCAAGATAACGTATTGCATGAAAATACTTGCAAATGGCACAGATTCTACCAGGCACTTTACAAATGAAACTCTTTACACCGGTGAACAGCTAGCAGTACAGATTGCAGTTGAAGAAGCATGTGTCAAAGGACAGCGTTCATGTAATGAAAACACGTCTGAGCCATGGAATTGGATTGTGCTACATATGGATGCTATGGCTGAAGATTGCAACCCAGTTCCAAATTCTGATGGTATGTAAAGCACATAAGCATACATACTCACATACACGTACTGTACATACTATTGTTATTATAATTTGATGGACTACTTCTGTTGTATTATAATATTTACTAATTATCATCACAATACATATTATAATACAGTATGTATATTGTACATACTGTATTATAATGTTAACAGACTGTAATATAATCTGTATATTGTAATATTATACTGCATCTACAGGATTAAATTTCATAATAATTCTACCACAGTACATTGTCAGGAATTTTAGAGGTCATTCAATGGGGCATATACAGTACCGTATGCTATTGGTGGTTTCTTTAATGATGGAGACGAAGGGACTATACGTATGTACATAATATAATATAATATTATTCATATACTCAATGTGCAGCTGTCATCGTGGATAGTCTGAATAGACAATGGCTGTTTCTGCTATGGATGGCAAGCCTCTGGGTTTGAACAATTCAAGTGAATGTACTAGCAAGGAAAACTACACCATAGATCATAATGCATCAGGTACTACTGATACTATCCATTTGATTGAAAGTTGCAGAGTGAAGTTGGCGGTTGTTGCAACACTACTTTGTGTAACTTCTGTCCTAGCTTTAGCTCTGATCACAGGACTAGTTGCAAAGAGGTGAGTAACTATATGTCATGCTATTACAAACAATACATTGTGGATTTCATGTGAATACATTTGTACATATACAAGTTTTTGCTCTTTGCAACCTTGCCCTTCTCAAATAAGCATTACACCATCTATTGATTATAGATCTGCTTTTGAGGTGGAAACAGGTGGGACAGTGCCAGTTGTCCATGTGAGAGCTCAGCTGGTAGTCTTAACAGCATATCACTTCTCAGTGATACATTCTTTAGTTAAAAACTATGAGATTCTCCTGTCTTCATATGCATCTGATGTTCAAAGTCCTTATAGAGCATTGCCTCATAGATTTGACGGTGCTAGAGATTATTGAAAGTGTAGAGAATTTCAGAGAATTCTGTGAGATAATGGTATCTTCATCTTTATTAGATCAAGTTACACCACAATCTACATCTACATGACTGGAGGTGTGGCATACTAAACTTCTGATTGGACTATGCAACTGTGTTGCAAAAAGTGAAGCTTTTGACTCCTGCCAGTCAGAGAGTCCATTCAAATATACCATGGATACACTGTGCAACAGGCCCAGTAAGAATCAATGTTTGAATCTGAAAGAGGTTAACTCAGTAGAGCAGGATGTAAAGGAGCTTTCTGGTGGCAAGTTTGCTCTCAGTACTCCCATATGCAAGACTGAGGTGCCTGTGTTTCGAGGAAGTACTTGGTTTCCAATGTGACAAGGGACATGAATTGTGTACAGCAGGTTCACTGCAGTTGATGTGGACATATTCCACAAAATTCAGGACTCTTGTCCTCAGTGTGCTGGGCTCAAAGATGGTGATTGCTATGTCATTGGAATGTAGCTGACACCCAGCTTCTATTTTTCAATCATTCGATGGCTTGATGCTTGTAGTTAATTTTTCTAGTCATTCTATTTTTTGTACGCAATCTTTATCAACACTTTGACAACTATTGCATGTGTGTGGAGTGCAATTATAATCACTTTTTGTGCATACAGTACTCATCACCATTGACATTTAGTATATACAATATGCGGTATTATTAGTATATTGATTTTTCATATTATGAGAGGTTCTATATTATAAGAATCCTCAACTCTTTGTTGAATCAGCAACTGAATACTCCAAGCTAGCATGCAAAGATGGATGGCAACAATAATAATTGTTGGAATATTCATATTATGCAAAGTCTGGAAAGTATTTTCCGTAACAGACAAAAATGAAGTAAAATGTTGAAAAACTTTGAGATCCCCACCTTACAATTAACTACCAAGTATTATCTTGTGTTTACTGTTAGATTAGCAGAGTATAATATAGTTATAGCCCTTCTTTGATTTATTCACAGGAGAATTCTGCTCACTGCTGGTACATAACTGTGTGCACTTTTACATGTAATTGTCACTGTACACATGTGTGTCTGGCATCTCTGCACAAAGTGAAGTGTACTATGCACCAGTAGAGTATGAAGATACTGTACATTGGATGGGGGGCAGATTATGTAGGTACATATATGGCAACTTATATTACTTGTCTACATAGTGATAATTATCAAATAAAATATGAAAATATATTAATACTATGCACATTGAGAAACTCAGTTAAATGTTACAGTACATGTGCCAAAATACTTCTCTTTTTTCCTTTTTGATTGTCAATGACCTGTTTTTCATGCAGGGGCCAGCCCCTCCTGCTGATTCATGCTGATTCATGCTGATTCATGGGGGTCCAGGCCCCTCCTGCTGAATTTTTGGGGGCCACTGCCCCCCCCCCCCCCCCAATTCCTACTCCACTGCTATGTACTGTGTATAATATCTGCTAGCTATGTTTGCAGATTCAATTAGTTTAGATGTATGGTTCACATATATGCATTATGCATAATGTCAAGCACATTTAGAGGATATACGTATTGTTTGCTGATCAGCATCACAATACATATAATATAGTACATGCATTTTTAAAATTTGCATGTACAATACTTGTGCATTATGTCTATTGGTTTGTGCATGTGCTAACATGTTATTGTCAGCGATCATGCAGTCAGTGACCTCTGTACGTATGTCTTACAGCATTTATTGTACTGAACTGAAATACAAAGCGACCTATGTCATGGTATGAATGGGTGGATAGATGTAGTCAATAGAACTAGCATAGCATGTAAAACCACTTTCAATGCTCTCTACAGTACATAGTCGTTTCAGATCGAATACACACGCATTTCTACGTACAATTTGCAGTAAACATCCTGTTTAACTGGGAAAGTACAGTAAGCAGTTGAGTATATGCTATGCATATGTATATAAAGCAAGTGTCGCTTACAATTCATTAGTTAACACAGTTTGTATGATAGCAATGGGAACCAGAGTGGTTGTGATACTTCTTGCGCTATTGATATTTACACCAAGTAAGTCTTGTATGTTTTTAAGCTGTTTGGTATATTGTATGCACATCGATACAGTAAAATGTAGTTAGTACAGTAAGTAGTATACCTGGAATATTACTATTTGTGAATAGTGCACAAGTACTCTTTACTCTCTCCTTATACCTCATGTACAATTCTGAAATGGCACAGTTTTATAAATGCAGCTACTTTTGATAATAAGTGCATACAGTATGTGTTTAGTTTGCCCTTGAGTGTATTTGATAACCACGTTCCACTGTATTTATTTAGCAAATTGTATAAAGCAAGAGGAATTTATCCATGAAATTAGTGTACAATGCTCTAAGACTTATACATAAAGCTGACTGACTCGTGCAGGCTATATATAATGGTTTACAATGTGGAATAAAGTGCAGAACATTTAAACACTATCATAACTAACTATCAGATTCTCTACAATTGTAAAGATTTCTATCTATTTTGACAAAATTCCAGAGAATCACTGTATGCCACCATATCCGCAACCTTCATTGCCAACTATGTCATGCAGTTATATGCATTTAATGATGCTATATATGTAACTAGCGCTTCTGAGGAACAAGTTGCTATCTATAGAGAAAGTTTGGTTTTAGCTTAATATAGTGACACAGTACTTACAACACGTACAATACTAGACTAAGTAGTGGCAATGTGTGTACTGATCATGCAGCATATCTACGAATATGTGGATGGCTGCCTAATCCCTTCACCTACTGTGCATATATAAGTACATGTACAAGTGGCTTCACTATCTTAGTGCACTTGCTATAATATTATATACTATACATGCATGGCTAGTATGGATTTGATAATATTGGACACTAAGAAAGGAATTGAACTGTACTACATATTCTATGGGTGCCCAAAGTGAAATGTTCACAGTGGTATAGAGAAGGTACAGTCATTTACAATTTACAATTTTCAATGCACAAACGTGATTAATGCAGTACTCCAAATGTGCCTTGGTAATTTCCATCTACTTGTGTATCAAATTACACTTGCTTCGTTTTTAATATCCATCAAATAGATGTTTGAATCATTGAATTTGATCAGCATAAATAATTATTATATATTTTAATTAAAATTGATACGTTGTCTTACAGACACAGCAACAATCTCCTGCAGTCAGTCGACTGTACAAAAATCAGGTAACTGCACATGCAATCACAAGGAGCTGGATGACAAAGTGTTTGCCTACCCTTCTGGATTCCCAATAAGGGTGAAGCTCAACAGCAATCAGAGTAATGGAGCTTCTGTAACAGACAGTGATTCAGCAGTGGTAAATCTGACAAACATATTGGAACAGAACATGAGTATCAATTCAGTGAATGTTACTGTGACAGCTCAATCCTGCAGGAATATAACGTATGGCATCAAATTACCTATGAATGGCACCTATTCTACCAGGCACTTTCAAAACAAAATTCTCCCTGCCGGTGAACAGCTAGCAGTACAGATTGCAGTTGAAGAAGCATGCATCAAAGGACAGCGTTCATGTAATGAAAACATGTGTGAGCCATGGAATTGGATTGTGCTACAAATGGATGCTGATATTACTGAAGACTGCGACCCATTTCAAGGATTCAACGGTATGAAAACATAAGCATGCTCGCACATGCCAAATAATAATATATAAGTAATAATTTGATGGAGTACTTCTACTGTATATAATTTTTACAAATAATTATTTGACCATAATAGTATATATATTGTAAGATTATACTGCATCTACAGGATCAAATTTCATAATATAATTCTACCATATATAGTACATTGTCAGGAGTTTTAGAGGTCATTCAATGGGGCATATTATGCTATTGGTGGTTTCTTTGATGATGGAGATGAAAGACTGCATTGTGCATTGATCACACATAAAAGTATTAGAATATACTCATATACTCAACCGTATGCTATTGGTGGTTTTTTGAATGATGGAGATGAAGGGACTATACGTATGTACATAATATAATATACTCACACTCAATGTGCAGCTGTCATCGTGGATAGTCTGAAAAGACAATGGCTGTTTCTGCTAATGGATGACAAACCTCTGGGTTTGAACAATTCAAGTGAATGTACTAGCAAGGAAAACTACACCATACATCGAAATGCATCGGAAACTACTGATACTATCCATTTGATTGAAAGTTGCAGAGTGAAGTTGGCGGTTGTTGCAACACTAGTATGTGTAACTTCTGTCCTAGCTTTAGCTCTGATCACAGGACTAGTTGCAAAGAGGTGAGTAACTCTATGTCATGCTATTAACAATACATTGTGGTTTTCATGTGAACACATTTGTACATATACAAGTTTTTGCTCTTTGCAACCTTGTGTGCATTTAGAAAATTACTGTTACAGTACATAAGTGTGCATAATTTCCCAGAGAATTATTTTAATATTACTGTTTGTGCATGCAATCAACAACTAATTGTTGCAATTAATTTCATAAATTACATATTCCTCAATAGAGCAAGTATAGTAGCCATCCATTTCATTCCTAATATTGATTGAAATGCTTTTGTATTAATGTTTCCTTGGGCTTTTTAGAGCTTGAGTAACTGCGTTGGTGATTACTATCACGTGCAATTATTATTATAGTAAATAAACTTTACTATCAGAAGGACTTCCAACATCAATGTCATTTTTCAGAGTTCTAATTGCAGGAGAGAGTGATCTTGAGTATAATACCCAGGAGTGTGAAATATCCTTGGCACTTACACTTGTCATATGTGATCACCTTAAAAAGTTGCATGGGAATGGTACAATCATGCAACCAAAGCGAAGTAGACATTTGTCAAATCCCATTTATATGCATCTATATAAAATATTATGTATGTCTGTGCACATCCAACAATAACACTAGTGAATGGAAATGAAAGTCACATGCTTCACAAGTTCTTTAGTTCTGTTGGTTTCAAAGTGAACATGATGTATACATAGTTTTCTTCTCAGTTTCAGCAACACCTGCCTGTCTGTGGCTCTCACATTCAGCAACAATCCTATTCAACATTTACATTATAGAGTATAGCAGCACTCCAATATGTAGGGATGACGCGAAAACAAATTGGTGGAATAGGGATTTGGGCTTACATACACAAATATGTACACTTTTATGGTTAGCAATATGAACCCATCACCATAATAATACTATACCAAAATCTATGCTACCTGCATAGGTGATCTATACATGAGAAGAGGATAAGTACTCAATTTTTCAATCAGATTCTTCTATTATGTGTAAAGCTTTGCACACATCAAGTTGCAGTACCTTAGGCATAAACCTTCAATTATATGAATTAAAAGTCGATGCAGAAATGCACAAGTATCATCAATCATAGGCATCATTGCACTATATATTCTGTAGATTTTCATAATTCTTCATCATGCATGTTTACACCATAATATGTCAATCTCAAGCAAGTATACATCCTCTTTCATGCACTCATGTCCAGAGTTCACACTCAGTTGCATGTGAAGGAGAAATCAACGGAACTTACACAAGAAGCTTCTGATAGACTGAAGCAAGATGAGGAGAACGGTGAAGAGAAGGTGGAGAGAGTGTATGCACGGCTGATGAGCACTGACTCAGAGTTCACTTCTCGTCCAAACCCACAACAGATCACCCAGACAGCACAATACCAGGTATGTAAGAATGAACAAGTATTCACCTACTAGTAGGAGTAAATTGTATATTTTATATTCTATTGTAATTATATGACATGAATATTGCATCATCATGGTGGTTATACAGTATATGATAATATTATAGTAGTATATATCATCCATGTTTACAAACATTAGCAGATTATATAATATTATAAAGAACCAATACTTACAGCGATTACCACAGTGACAGTACAAATATAAATTTAATATAACACAGTGCATTGGGAATTTTCAGTATATACTCTGTGAATGCATGTGATTTATTGCTTGAATGCAAGTTCTTGTGATAGAATTCATTCATACATGAGGTGCATGCTGAATGCAGCGTACGATTCATACAACTGAGTGAAGGCAGGTAATACAGTTAGATTTCACTGGCATCCTACGTATACTGTAACTATACAGGTTCCGTCGAACAATGAATATGACATCCCAGTTCATGCACAGTATTGGCAGCCCTCTCTGATTGACAGTGAAATATACAGCTACATGGAGAGAAATCAGTTTAACATTTTCCATCACTCTGATGTTCAGATCCTCAATGCTATAGGAGAAGGAGAATTTGGGTTGGTATGCAAAGGTGAATGTAAGTTGAGGGGACAAGTTGTGCATGTGGCTGTGAAAAGGGCTAAGGAAGACAATATTGATACAAGTACAACAAAGTTGCTACAGGAGGCGGCCATCTTGGGACAATTTCATCACAAAAATGTCATCAAGCTCATTGGAATAGCAAAGCTAGATGAGACAGAGAATGTATGTATATATTTACTCATTGGTTTACATTATTCAAGATTAAGTCACCATTGCTGTACATGCCAGAGTCAATCTCCTGCACCATTGAATTTTATCTCACTGAATGACATGTTACATTGAATTTATATAATATGTCCAAACCTACTGCAGTCTTCCATTTCACTAGGTGATGATACTTACGGAGTACCTGTGCAATGGAGACTTGAAGAACCACTTGATTGGAATTAAAGAAAGGTGTGTGTGTATGCAATGTATACTGTCAAGCTGTGTATACCCAAATGGCTACATGTGCAGGTCATGCTGTACAGGTTGCTGTATACCATACCATGAATGCAAAAGAAATCTTTATACTGTACATACTGCATGTACGTATATACAGTATGTGTGAACATTTCTTTTGCATACATGAGACATGCATGCATTTACAGTCAAACTCTGTTAGTGTACAAATACACCTGGGTTAGTATATACAATTACTCCTGGATAGTAGGTTTTCATTGCTCTGTCCCTGCCTCGTATAAAACTATTGAAAGTACCTTGGATAGTAAGTACTGTACCTCTGATATAGTATAGTGAGTACCCATTATCCCTTCCCTTGCAATTGAGGGTACTTACTATCCAAGTTTTTCTGTACATGTTGGCAATTATGTACATACATATTCTATATATATACTGTACATACTGTATGTACGCAGAATTCAGGATAATGGACTTGCTACGGATAGAATGCCTTCAAAATTAATCGAATTCTGTAGACAAATAGCTAGCGGTATGGAGTACCTGTCAGGTAAGGGATTTGTGCACAGAGATCTTGCTGCCAGGAACATCCTTCTGGATGGAGTATACACATGCAGGGTAAGAGGAGTGTGACTATGGACGAGCCTTGGGACTACATGTGTAATAGAATATTGTAAATTTGCAACTTGAAGACATTCAGCTTACGTGTGTGTAGGTGTGTGTACACATGTATGTGTATTAATCTATACATGCATGTGTATGAGGTCATACATACATGCATGTATGGGGGTGAACTGACATTATACTCCTGTCATGCTACACTATTTAAAATTGCAGTTAAACTATATAGAGTTTTCATACTAAAAATTTTACATACTGTGTGCATGTATAGTATATTACGTATGTGTCACATTCTATGTGTATGTATATTAGTTGTTCATACACTCTTATATACTCAATCCTGTGTGAATCACAGCTAATAGGCTATAATGAATGCGGTAAATATCAAAATAGTTCATAATAATAGTATTATGATGACATTATGATGAAGCATGATGAGACATGATAATAATAGGCGTAGGAACCAGGGGGTTCAGAGGGGTCCTAGTGCTCCCTCATTTTTAGAAAGTAGGGGCCGAATATCATACATGTGTCTAACATATTGCTGTACATATGCTCCATGTAGAATTAATCTTCTGGCCCCCTCACTTATGTGAATGTTCCTACACCCCTGATAGTGGTTCAAGACCCCCTCACTGTATACAGGAACACTGCTCATAATATGTCTCTATTGTCTCATGACTATACATAAACTAATGTAGATAGCAGATTTTGGCATGTCAAGGGGAATTGGCGAAACGGACTATTACAAATCTCATGGAGGAAAAATTCCTGTGAAGTGGACAGCACCAGAAGCTCTCCACTATCGCAGGTTCAGCTCAGCCAGTGATGTGTGGAGCTATGCTATGGTCATGTTTGAAATATGGTCACTGGGATGTAAACCATTTGAAGGGAAGACAATTAGAGAGGTAAGGAAATTGCATGACCCATACAGGAAACTTTCATGCAATTGGGTGGGGTACATGGGCTCCTTACATTCTGTATCTTTGTATTAATTTGCATTACTGTATTTAATTTGAATATGTATACATCCATGTACAATTCACACACACATGTACATGGGCAGGTGCATGCATGTGTGTTTGTGTGTAGGTGTATTGGAATATGCCCATTCAAACCATTACTTCTTTTCTATGTAGGTTGTTCAGCTTGTGACTACAGGCTACTGTCAACCCCCACCACCTGGGTGTCCACGAGCAATGTACCAGCTTATGGTAGACTGTTGGTAAGCCATCATAATCATGCATGTTTACAGTGCATATGTGTGTGTCTACACATACATGTGTGCACGTGTGTGTGTGTGTGTGTGTGTGTGTGTGTGTGTGTGTGTGTGTGTGTGTGTGTGTGTGTGTGTGTGTGTGTGTGTGTGTGTGTGCATGTGTTTGTGTGTGTGTGTGTGTGTGTGTCTGTGTGTGTATGTGCGTGTGTGCATGCGTGCATGCATGCGTGTGTGCGTGCGTGTGTGCATACGTGCATGTGTGTGTGTGTGTGTGTGTGTGTGTGTGTGTGTGTGTGTGTGTGTGTGTGTGTGTGTGTGTGTGTGTGTGTGTGTGTGTGTGTGTGATTTATGTGTCCCTTTAAATTTGCTCTTCACACCTTTCATAGACAGGTATGTATCTACGGGTTAATGTATTTCGATTACTGTAACACTTTCAAAAAAGATATACATTTCAGCTTATTGTTATAATTATACTGTATATAATTATAAACTGGAAGGGCTGTATAGTCAGTTTTATTGATCATAGTATGTTTTCCGCCATTTCCACCATTTCACATGTACATGCAGGCATCCGGATGCTGAAAGCAGACCATTATTCACTGAAATAACTCAATTCCTGAATAAAAGGGAGGACATACTGCTGAAGTGGAGTGTAGTGGACTGCCAAGATCCGACTTTCCATCAGCACCTTGGTGGAGATTTGGCAAAGGGACGGAAGTTATATCTGGATCTCCAAATGGCTTATAATACTAAGGAATAATTTCAGAGCTAAGTAGCTGTTAGAATAATAATGTAAATTTTGCATGAGCATTGTGTTTGCTGGCATGTAAGATTACATGCAGTCAACCACAACTGAAGTGATTTTTTCCAACATATAGGGATCTTATACCTTGTAGTATAGTACTGTATATCCAATATTCAATTATCTCTGTCCTTATATGCATATTTCATTGCATGTGCTCTATATTATGTATATAATATTATTATCTTTGCCAATAAATACATATCAATTTGGTCACCAATCTCTTGTGTTTGCTACTGGCAATCAATATCTACATATTGCACTTGTCCGTCAAGCCCATTATGTCAATTTCCCAACCTGCAGCATGTTCTGGGACCACTTCCTTACTACAGTACATTATATTCAAGTACGTACTTACTAGGGCTACAACATTAGCACTACAGCTGGTGATCAACACTGATACAGTACATTGCTGTCATGCATGCTAACAGCTTCTCAACAATGCATTCATGTTTCAGCAGAACTCGCACCAATTGTTCGCATACTGTATACACACGCAGACAGATCCATGATCATCTTAAGCACACCATGCATATGGTATAGAGTAACTGCCATAACCTTAGGGTTGATGTAACACAAAATCACTTGGATTGCTTATTCTATCAATGGTCACTGAAAGGTTCACAAGACACATGTACAGTCATGAGATTAGTCACAAGATCTGGTCTCAGGTTACAATCATGCAATAATATAATAGTAAGACAACATATCTAAATACCCAGACATGAATGTATATATACTCCAGTACAACTAGTTAACAACATGATAGTCAAGTTACTACATCTCTCCTTCTTTAATAAGCAAGGCGATCTAGAGGGTGACGTACTCTTGAAGGATAGCATCTGTAAGCAGTTGACAGAGGTGATTCTGGTGCAGGCGGTATGGTGTCGGGCCATGTATCAGTGGCAGATTGAGTCGAGCTTTCAGTCTTGGTATATTGATGCGAATATGATCCAAATGACGCTTCCAAAGATATCCCGATACCAATCAGTAACTCAGCTGGTGCAACACCGGTTGTTATCTGAGGCATGTTCCTGTGGCTGAAAAGAAAACGGGTTAGTCTGCAAAGTACAGAACCTTTGGACATTTTCTTGAGGCCATTTTTGAAGGTTTTGACTGCTCTCTCCTCGAGGCCGTTAGATGCTGGATGGTATGGAGAAGATGTCAGATGTTGGATACCATTTATTCTTGTGAAGCATTTGAATTCTTTACTCACAAAGGATGATCCATTGTCACTGACCAAAACCTGTGGAAGTCCAAACTGTGCAAAGAGAGATCGCAGCTTGTCGATGACAGCAGATGATGTTGTTGAGGACATCCACTTGCTGTGTGCATCAATCACGACTAAGAAATTGTGACCTATGAATGGTCCAGCGAAGTCGATGTGTAGGCGGGACCATGGTGTGGATGGCCACGTCCAAGGGTGCAATGGTGCCGTTGGTGGTGAGGTCTGGTCGCTTTGACATTCTTGACAGCTGCGGATGAGTGATTCGATATCTTTATCGATTCCTGGCCACCACATGTACATGCAGACAAGAGCCCTCATGCAAGATACTCCTGGGTGTCCAACATGTAGCTCCATTAGCACAGTGGATTGCAGTGAAAGTGGGACAATTACGCGATTTCCCCAAAGTAGATAACCATCCTGTGTAGACAGCACACTGTGACGACTGGCATAAGGCTTCATCTCTTCCTCCTCACAGTCAGTAAGCCATCCACTGCGAACAAACTGTAACACGCGAGAAAGTACAGGGTGGTGAGAGGTTGCCTTTCTGATGGCTGCTGCATCGGTTGGTGAGTCTTGTAGGTGTTACATCAGAAGGACTACTTCTTCCGGAACAGGCTTTTCAGAGGGCACTTTCTTCAGTGGGAGACGACTCATGGCATCTGGATCCTTGCAGAAGCCTGGGCTGGTATGGACTTGAGCTCTCCAAGGAGCCCCAACAATGGCTTGTGATCTGTGATCAGGTTGAAAGAACGACTACACAAGTAGGAATGGAAGCGTTTGACTCTGAAGACACATGCTAGACCCTCTTTTTCTAGTTGTGAATACTTCTGCTCTGCTTTGCTGAGGGTGCGAGATGCAAATTCAATGGGACGTTTAGCTCTGTCACGGTAGCAGTGTGAGAGGACTGCTCCAATATGCCATAGGGCGAAGCATCACATGACAGCACTAACTCCTGAGTGGAATCAAAATGAACAAACACTTGAGATGAAAGTAGAAGCTGTTTGGATTCCTTGAAAACTGTTGCTTCCTTTGCTGTCCACTTCCAAGGTGTAGATGACCTCAAAAGGGCATAGGGTGGTGCTAGTTTGGTTGCTAGCTGTGGAATGAATTTGCCATAGTACACAAGGAGGCCCAAATATGATTTCAGTTCACTCACGTTTCGGGGTGGAGGTGCTTGCTGTACTGCCTCAATCTTGTCCGTTATTGGGTGCAGACCTTCAGCATCAATGATGTGGCCTAAGTACTGCACAGACTTGGCCATGAAGCAGCATTTCTCTTTCTTCAGGTGAAGACCGGCATCCTGCAGCCACTTAAGGACATCCCACAAATGAGCTAGATGGTCCTCCTGTGTCTGACCAGTGATCAGTATATCATCAAAGTAAACGACCACATGAGGGATACCTTGAAGGAGACTCTCCATGGTGCATCGAAAAATTCCAGGAGCTGAGGAAATGCCATAGGGCAAGCGATTGTACTGGTAGAGCCCCTTTGGTGTGTTTACTACCACACACTTTCTAGCTTCCTCTTTTAAGAGGACTTGTTGATAAGCCTGGCTGAGGTCCAACTTGCCAGCTGTCCTCCTGACAGCTTGGCACAAAGATCTTCAATCTTGGGGATTGGATAGCGGTCCAGCTTTGAAACCTTGTTGACAGTTAGATTGAAATCACCGCAGATACGAACAGCCTTGCTGCTCTTCAATACAGGCACGATGGGTGCTGCCCAATCCAAAAAATCAATTGGAGAAATTACGCCTTCTTTTTCCAAGCGATTGAGTTCCTCTTCTACATGTGGTTTAAGGGCATACGGAATGGGTCTGGCTTTGCAAAACACGGGTTTGACATCCTGTTCCACATGGATTGATGCTTTGAATCCTTTCAACATTCCCAGTCCATCCTTGAAGACGTCGGGGAAAGCCTGGCAGACTGACTCTGCATCTGTCAAGGCCATATTGTGGTGACTTGTTTTCCAGTTGAGCTGCAAGTGCTCCAGCCAATCACGTCCGAGAAGATTCAGGCCTGTGCCTTCCACCACTATCAGTGGGAGGTCCATTTCCTGAGAGTTGTGGCAAACATGTACAGTGAACGTTCCCAGGTTTTTCAATGCTTGTTGATCATACGTGTGTAGCAAGATAGGCGAAGACTTGAGGGATTTGTTGCTGAATTTCTCTTGATACGTTGCAGATGAAATGATGGACACTGACGCACCTGTGTCAATCTCCATCATAACAGGTTAGTCATCCAGTTGAACTTGGACTCGGTATGGGTTCTTTGGGATTTATCATCTTGGCTACTGAATATGCCAAAGATAGGGTATTCACCCTGAATCTCGGTAGGGGGTGCATTTGACTCCACTACATTCACCTTCTGGTATTGTTTGGTTTGTTTACCTTTGGATCTACAAACGGCTTCCAAATGTCCAGCTTTCCCACAGGCTGACATTTGGCTGTTTTAAACCGACAAGACTGTGTGCTATGTTCTGGCTTTCCATAACGATAGCAGGTAGGTGCTTGCTTTTGCGGCTTTGTGGTTAAATACCCAGACATGAATATATATACTCCAGTACAACTAGTTAACATGATAGTCAAGTTACTACAGTAGCTTACATACTCTATCAGCTCATTAAGTGAATTACTATAAATGCACTTGCCACAGAATGATGATTATTGAGAAAATAGGTCCAAACCACTTGAACTGCGGCCATGATTATACACAATTATTAGAAGAAATTAAAACTTCATCTTTGTGGACTTTAAAATATTGTATAAAGGAATACAAAATATATATTCAATATGCACATTACAGTAGTAGGAAATACGTACGTATCTACAGTATGTACCAGCTAGTGTTGTGACCAAAACTTGGGTAGTGCTCTGTACATACAATGCGGGTAAGAAATACTCCAGCTACACCATAGATCATCACTGATTACATGTAGTACGGGAGATATGTTGAAGGAAGTGCTGTAATAATCCTTGCAAAATATTGCTACACAGTAATTGTCATTGCAGGTACAAACCACAGAACACTTTGTGGATGCTTGCAATTCTAACATTCACATCAGAGGGTTGGACAAAAGGAGTTTTCTGATAAACCATTGTCAGACAAATCAGATGTGATCAATCAGGGATCTATACTAGGTGATCCATATGTAGAGATGCATTAGTATTGCTGTGGTTCACAGAAAAGCCTTTATTGGCCACTATCGACAGGTTGTCTATTTATAATCTGTATTCAGGGGTCAATGAAAAGGTACAAAATGAGGATCGAAGTTAAGGATAAGAAATCAACATGTATTTGTGTAGATAGTTTTTCTATCCTTCCTTTGTATGCATTACATTCTCTTCTGATACATTGTCATTTGATCACCGATTCATGATATATGTGTGTTGGTACCATTTGCAAACACTTACAAAGCATGTTCCATTAACACTGTTCTTGATCCAAATCATCTCAGGAGTTGCTCTAGCGGGATCACATATAAACTTCACAAATGAGGTCCTACATGTGTAAGAATGATACCTGCTCAACATTAAAACATGCATATTCCTAATGGAGTCACTATCATCTCATGATCGCAAGGACGTTGCCTTGCCTGGGATGCCACATACCACGACACATTTGCACCCACCAATTTGCCTCTCACCTGACTGGTACTGGACTCCTGGCTAATCGTGCTGCACAGAAGAAAAGGGAACTCTACTCAGAGATGGCTATCTCATACATCTTCATGTCCATTGTCCTGGAAACAACAGGTGCTTTCAGTGATGATGCCCTTGCCTTTTTCCGGGAATTGGGAAAATGCATAAAAGAGGCCACTGCTGACCCTTTGTCCTTCCACAAGTTGTGTCAATGTACTAGTGTAACTGTCCAGAAGCTCAACTGCATGACTATTGTTAACACTTGCATGGAGTAACTTTATAATATACGTACAAGGGCCAATAGGGTCCCTTCTTGTTACATGTTTGCATGTCTTATTTTACATTCTTTCAACCTGTATGTACACTAATATTTATATATATAATTTAAATAATATATATATATATATATATATGTGTGTGTGTGTGTGTGTGTGTGTGTGTGTGTGTGTGTGTGTGTGTGTGTGTGTGTGAAGAACAAAAATTATGGCATGCTAAATGTACTGCATATCCCTCATATGTTTGCTATCTTTATGATAGCCATGATAAAGAGCAATGGTATCCTGTTAAAGGAGGTGGCTTCATTTCAGAGGTGTCTTTAATAGAAGTTTCATGTCTAAATAAAGGCTGAAGTCTCTATTTGCTTCAGGTTACTTCTGATCTGGCCTCTATTTGATTCCAGCTTGTACTAAATTTCATATAGTTATTGTAACAATCGTGTTCAATGTCATGTATGGCATACATACGTACGCAGGTTGCATATGGTTATTTGCATTATTTAGAGTGTTGTCAGAGGACACCACGTCTATAATGCACCGTGCAGCCCAATCTGGCTAGCTTCTGTACGTGGTACAAATATGATGTGATGTGCAGTATCAAACCCTACTCAACTGGCCTGCTATTGCATTCTATGCAATCTGTGATTAGAGGTGCACATTGGCAGGTAAGTTCCCTTGTTTGGACCAGGTATAGTTTGCCTATATATTAGAAAGTACATACTTAATTAAAATATCCAAATTAGATAATAATATTATGTATATTCTTCACAGACTAAAGAGAAGAAAGTAAAACCTGATAATTTCCAACTTATCCATCCATATCTGGGATGCTCATTTCACTCCCAGACATGTAAGTGGAGCAGTGGAAAACTAATAAAAGAGGATGTGGGTACAGGACATATCTGGTACTAATATATATACTCCAAAGTTCATAAGGAAAGGGCAAGCTCTGAATAATTAAGGTAGGTCAAGTATTTGGATGGCATTGCCGGTACCACAAAAATGCCAATCACTTCTTCACCTGCAATCCTTCACCTTTAGTGAAGTATTCCCAAACATCTTCAACATTTCTATTTTAATTTGGTTGTCATTTCATTGTATTTTTGTGTGTTACAGACCTGTGCAATGTTATAGATGCAAAAACTGACCTAAAATTTTATTGACTCTACAATAGGATGGCGAAGAGCCTTTGCAATTTTGCAAAGATTCTCAAATTCACTTGAAATATATTGATATCTTTTGTACTGTTCTCTGCAGAACCAATTGGTAGCTCAATAACTATCATTATTATTATTATTATTATTATTATTATTATTATTGTTAAAGGTAACCCCATCAGCACAATAAGGCTGGTATTAACGGGGAACCAAAAAGGAAAAAAAAAACAAAAAAAACAAAACAGTATTCAACAAACAGACATAATGATAAGTGCAGATAACACAAAAACAGAGAACTACGCAAAATTGAGAAAAAAATGCAACATAATAGTCAACAAACAAACATGGTAATTGAGTGGATAACGCACACACAGGTTATGAGTTATGGTGGTATAAGACCAAACAGATTAAACTACATGAAATTAGAATTAATTGTAATAAATGTGTAACTGAAAAAAATTATAATTAAAGCCAATCTATTTCCAAACATATGATAGTTACATGCTGTTAAAATATTTCAGCAGACCTGTCCTAAAACTAAGATCAGAAGATTTACGCAAATTAATAGGTAAACTGTTCCAATCGGTAGATCCCTTAAATAGAAATGATTTCATCATGCAATCAGTATGTGGAGTAGGCACAAACAGATCAGTATCTCGGTCTCTTGAACTCCGAAGACCCATTTCCTTCCTGGTAGTGAACATTTTTACACATTTAGAGCCATCATCATCAACATACCGTTTTACACAAATCAGTCTCTGCATCTTCAATTTGTTTTCAATGGACAGCCATCCCAGCCTGGATCTCATGTCCGTAACTGATACTGTAACAGTAAGTATAGTCCATTGATTGTAGTAACTCAAATTTTGTGTTGCCGTAAAGTTGTACCATCTGATTACAAGGAAAGGTTGATAATAGCAGATCAGATTCTGCACAATGTCATGATCTTTCACCTGTGTGGTAGAACACTGCAACCACATGCAGATGAACAAAGTGCATGATAAGGGCTATTTGTCTGTAAGGAGGTTGAAAGCATTTGCAGCATCCACCAACATGACTGCTTCTTAAAGCTGTCATCAAAATTCTAGCTGTTGGTCTTGTGTCAGTTTCACACTGCCACCTCACATACCTCATCTGTAACACCGCAAGGGTACGTAGTTTATTATCCTGCACGACGTACACCCGCACTCCAATAATTTCATGGATAGCATTTGGTCAAACAACTTGGTGTTTGTCCAGAGCAATGAGCTGAGATGTAGTAAACATAAACAGTCCCCTGATTAGGATCCACATAAGCAGTCCAACTCTCCTTTGCAGTGCTAGCCAAGGTCATATATATACTGGAACACAAATAAGCCGAAATTATACCATCCTGGAGGTTTAGAGGAGGGTTCTTTATTCCAAAGTAGGAATAGATGCCCATGGTGCAGTTGATAGGAGGAAATGATGCAGTTTGGTACATATCCTTTTTGGGTTGACAAGTAAATAGACTGCTTGACTATTATAGACTCTAAGGTTCAAAGCATATATTTTCTCGAACGAGTATATCATTTAATAATTTAATAATGAAAAATTGATATAATTTTCATAATTAGGTAAAAATATTAAATTATAGACATACATTCCATACTAATAATTATATATTCGCCGGATCGGCCATTTTCGGATCATCATAATAGAGCTCATGCTGTCGGGATTGAATCGAGCCCCGCCTATTGTACTGTTAGCTGGTCGATAGAATTGGCTCTACTAAATCGTTTGGAGGATTTGTTTTGTGATACCTGTCTGGGATCGAGTAATTTGTTCATAATATAGATATACCGCCCCTGGAGTATCACTGTATGGCGTCTAGAAAAAGATGTTCTACATGTTCAGCAGGTGGCACAGAAGATGAAAGTAAGCACGACAGCTCCATGTTTAATACAGGAACTATTCCCAGGTCCTATAGCTTCCACAAGGAATTAATAGATACTTCCAAAAAAAGTAAATCATGCAATATCATTCTGGTGAATTATTCCAACGCTACGTTAACGGGGCCGAAAACCTATATGTATTCCGGTATGTACATTGGAGGAGCCAAACCTACAATTCCTCCTCAAAGCCAACATTGCGTGCAGTTTGCCAAAAAAGACTACTTTCCTTTGGGATGCTCTGGACTTCTGTCGTACACTTTGGATGGTAAACGAAGATTTGTGATAATGTTTCGTGTTCCACTGATTCAGTTCTTCTCGAAAGACGGCAATAGGACGGCTCTCTGGGTCACTGAGGCCGATGCAAACAAGTTTAAAGACGAAACATTGTACACAAATATGGCTTATAAGTGGGTCGAAAGTAACCAGGCCAATTTTCGCGGGTTGCGTGCATCTGCCGGCCATGGCATAGATCTCAAAGTGGATGGTGACTTTACGTTCAAATTTACCATGAGTCAAGGAGGTAATGCCGAGATTAACATGGAAATACACGGTGTCCAGTAGAAAGTACAGAATTTTGGAGAGCAATTAACTAAAGGGTATAATAATTATATGAAACTTGTTTTAACTTTAATTTTTGAATTGGGGGGACAATTTGAAACTTCAATTAATATTATTCATTTTCTATACTATCAGCATATTAGTTCAGCTTTACAACTTGTTGTATATGTAACTTTACTCATTAATAGCAAAGCTAAGAAAAATAATATTAATGTTACTTTTGTAAATTATATCTATATCATTTATTAGAAAGAAAAATGTGTAATAACATGCATAATATTATATGGATTGCATGACGCATAAAAACATAATATAAATAACAATAAAATAATGAAATGCATCTGATCAATGTAGAGCACAAAAATAAACAAAACAACTACATAATGTACATCCACATTCAATCTCACACATTATCTTTATACATCAAGGAAACTACATATGCACCACCACACACACACATACTCATACACACACACACACACACACACACACACACACACACACACACACACACACACACACACACACACACACACACACACATCAAAGTACAATCACAAAAGTCCTGCTCCATCATCCATGCTGATTCCACTTCTCCATTTTGTCCTGGAGTCTCGGACACAAATGTTGGATCCTCGTCTGCACCCATCCCATCACCGTTGGATATGGTTTCTTCCATTGGCTTGGGTTCCTTGGTGACTCCATGGTATGCCCTAGCTGCTACGTCTCCCAAAGCATCTCTTACTTCATTATGTCGAAGAGTCACAAGGCCTCCTTTCTTACAGTCAAGTGCATGTTCGAGGGTAAATGGTACATCACATCCATCACAAAGGGCTGGTAGGGCTAGGGACATTCAGCAGTAACGGATGGACAAGGCATCGATCACGAAACTCCCTTGCTGACAGGTCATATCATTTATTTGCTTCTTTCACCAGTTGTTTATATGATTTATTTGGCTGACACAGTCACACTATACAATGTATTTATTTCTGTATCAATTTCTTTTGTTCTACATGCTCATTTAACATGCTGCTGTTCTAAGGTAGCTTTTACAGAAGGAATGAAATTATTGCATGGAAGGTTACAGTATATCAGTGTTGTAGCCATTACAGGGGTATTGTAATCAGCTACCATAATTATCTGAGTATATTATTACAACAGTCCATTTACCATTACCACTACAGATCTTCACTAAACCACTTAATTACCATTGCAACTACATTTCTACATTACCTTTACAATTACTAATTACATATTTGTTCCTGAATGCTTGCAAAAGTTACTACACTTTTCTAAAAGATTTCATATTTCACTTCAACAAGTCACCGTACCAATTGTAGCACATGACTTATCCCGGCTCAAACTAACCAAAATCTACCTCCTTAGGGGAAGAAATATATCCACAGGTAAAAAAGATACCTATCTCAGTAGTTGCATGGTAATTGTGTAATGTGATTCACATAGTGAAAGAATACCAATTATACCATTATGACTATTCTAAGACTGAAACAGCTCCCTTACAAATACATTACCATTACTGACAAATGTATACCTGATTAATAAAAATGAATGACAATTGATTCCAATTCCAATTACCATTACCACAACACTGCTATATATGACAATGCCAATATAATATATTGGATGGATACTGACTGTAATAGATACATGAAGGCACATTGCACAAAACCATCTCTGATAGGCCTTAATCCACTAATCTATATTTATAATTCAGTAGAGCTGAATTTGTCTGTTCGCAAATTCCTCCCGCAGCTTAAATGTGATTGACTCGAAAAGCGGAATGCTTATGAGTCACCTCATGGGGAGTGTCATGGTGGGGTAGACGGAGGAATATCCTCCCCGCCTGAGAGTGTCACATAAATTCCCTTTGCATGTGCAAAAAAGACACCATCTTTCATGTGTTTACAGAATGTGTATGCTTTATTCCAGAGACTATAAATCACTGGCTGCTGGGCGAACAATTTATTGACGTTTTATTTTAAGGTGCAATGCTTCTAATCACACCAAATTGCAAGAGTTAGGGATGGGTGGGAGATAGGAATCTTAAAAATTGTTTTTTTTCTCTCACATTTTTCAATGCATATACATATCCTTTGTACCCATCAGTTTATCCAGGATCAAGACATAGCAGGTGAGCCAACCTTCGAAGGCGGGCTTACCTGTTACCAGCTATTAATATGCATGTTGAAGTTGACTATAATTTAATAAAATTAATACTACACATATGAATAATATCCTTATTCATAGACTACCCAAGTACGTACTTTGACCTGATACTCTATGGTATTCGCAGACCAACAATGTCATACTAATTTAAAATACCAATAGAATTATATGCAAAATTAAATTCATAATATTATGTCACGCTTTAGATATTCTACAAGTATTCATAGACCACCCAGGTGTGTGTGTGTGTGTGTGTGTGTATGTGTGTGTGTGTGTGTGTGTGTGTGTGTGTGTGTGTGTGTGTGTGTGTGTGTGTGTGTGTGTGTGTGTGTGTCAGTGTTGTGGCCATTACAGGGGTATCACAATCAACTACCATTGCAATTATCTTGGTATCAAAGCATTACAATTACCATTACCACTACGGATCTCCACTAAAGTAATCAATTATCATTGCAACTACATTTCTACAATTGCAATTACAATTACTAATTACAGATTCATTCTTGGATACTGGTAAAAGTTATTATACCTTACCGAGATTTCATATTATGTGGTGATCTAAATCATGTGATTGATGTTATTTTCCCGTTTCCACCAGCCACCCAGTTAACTGTAGCACAGAAAATGGCCTCAAACTAGCCAAAATCTACCTTCTTAGGGGGCAAAAATTAATAATATATCCACAGATATACACAATATCCATCACAATAGTTGCATGGTAATTGTGTAGTTAGATGCAAATAGCAAAAGAATACCAACTACCATTACGACTACTCTGACACTGAAACAGCTCCATTACAATTACATTACCAAATGCATTACAGGCAAATGTATACCTAATTACAATTGATTACAATTACTAATTACCATTACCACAACACTGGTGTGTGTGTGTGTGTGTGTGTGTGTGTGTGTGTGTGTATGTGTGTGTGTGTGTGTGTGTGTGTGTGTGTGTGTGTGTGTGCATACATGTATGTGTGTGTTCATGCAATTAATGCCATGTAGGCAACTCATAATGCAGTGCATTATTATTATTATTATTACCACAGACTTAACAGTCTGACTTACGGTTTGTGACTGAAGGACTGAGGGAAAAGTACATTGCATATATATGTATTGTGGGAGTAATGGCGTAATACTATGTATGTTGTGTGATAGCTAGTTTCACCTGCTACCACCATCCCCTCCCTACCCGCATGTGGGTCTATACTACAGATTAAAGCATGCGTTAATTTATGCAGTGCTTCATCAATCATGAATAATATCAAGCATATATATATATATATATATATCAATGAAAAATTCCGCATCTCTTGTATAATCCTAGATACGACAACATGTTTTAATAGTTGAAAACTTCACAATGTCAAAACGGACTATTGGTGCGAAGTATACCTTTGATTTGGAGTCTGGAGCCACAAGTCTAATATATGGGGAAGGAGTAGAGGAATATGAAAGAGATAATGTGCAGCTCATTGAAGGACAGAAGTCCTACAAAGTCAATCAATCATTTTCGCAAGTTACTACCAGTATCGGACCGCCGAGAGATTTTGAAGGCTTCAAATCGTACTACAGCAACCTTAATCGCAGTTTGCCGGGAGAAGTTGACGGTTGGGCTCCATGTTTGGAAAGTTTGGTGACAGCGGACTCAGAAATTACCATGCCACGGGAATTCATAGACAGGGTAAGAGTTCACGCACATTGGGCGACCAGCGACTTATGCGAAATTTAGAAGACACCTAGCCACGAACTGCGATACTGAATAAAAAAACTAAAAACGTCCTCCGATTACAACTTGGGCCATAGACAGTCGTAAACTATATAGTTTTAAGTGTGTCAAACTAGGCTGTCGCACACAAGCAGTGATAAACCCTATACTTCACTTCTTTGTGAGTAGGGATGTTAGAGGCTATCTATGGACGCTTTGGATTACTGGATGCCTCTGTCATTTGCTGTGAAATACTAGAGCTTATATTATTAGACTAGGTATACCTATCTTAATTCCTCCATGTACCTGTTTGCAGACGATACTGAACCTGATCCAGTGCTTGATATCTATCACAAAAGACTGTGCCATACAACACAGTTCCCTCGATATTCCATATTGTACTTCCACCCCTTCATTCCATTTGAAATAACCTTCACAGTTGTTACTACTCATTAGGATGCAATTATTACAAGAGAACTAATAATTAGTTACAGCAACCAAAAGAATTGAACATTGCATGATTGAACATTTGATACTTATAATAGCAATTAACAACAATTTAGTATGTATGTTTGTTGTTTGTTGATTGTGTACTTGTGATTACTAGGCCCCCTGCAAAGTAGCCAATGAGCTAAGTGGGTGTCCCAGTATAAGTAAGATTAATCCAATCTAATCAAGTCCACTTCATTCATGCTGCAGTGTAATAAACATTGTGGGGGTCTTCTGTTTAAGTTTATTGTCATAAATATGTTTGTTTACAAGTAGAAAACTTTAACAACGAAGCTACAGTGCATAAAACATCATCTAAGAAAGGCATTGCAGTTGAATAATATGGTGGCATTCGAGAATAATAGGTGGACTTTGGATGAACAGTTGAATAATATGTATAGGTGATACTTGGTGAATAATTGGCTCATGCCCCACTCACACTTAGGACATCAGTGAGTGGTTGCTTTGGTAACAGTTTATTGTGTAATTGGAGCAAATGTCTGCCACCATTGTAATCTGCGGTTTTCGATTGAATGAGAATTTTTCTTATGAGGAACAGGTGGAGTGGGACAAACAGAATTGGAATCGAATCTTACTCTTAGACTAGTTTACTAAATTTTTACAGACATTTTGTTCCTAAGTATAAGCATTGTTGAAATTGAATGTTGCATGAAAGTGACTAGTTAATGTGTGATATACATCATGTATATTGCTTATGTAGAAGTTTTATTCCTAATACGATTGGACCTGTTTGACAGATCAATTGATTTGTTTACAGTATACATGGACACATGCTAACTTGCTCTATAATCACAATGTTATATAATGCATTTTCTCTTGATTTTAACTAGCTGCTATATATCACATGCAGTATGGTGGCCTAGAGGTACACTTTCCAATGCACACGTGACTTCTGCCTTCTAAGTGCCCCCCTCATCTGAGCAGCCGACTTCCACCATCTGGGCAATGTGGTGTCCCATTAACCCTTTTAACGTGCGTATATGTGTTAAAATGCAAATATATTACCATATGTAACCCAATATATTGGCTCGGCTTCAGCAAGTACAGATTAGGATTAGAACTTGGTTCAAGATCATTTATAGGAAGACAATATCGGTATTGAAGGTTTAGTACTATCATCAAGTATTTAGATTCATTCTAAATTCGCTTAAGAATCGAGGAAGTTAACTTTTTACAAGGTTTGTGCATACAGTTATACATCTTTGCCTTGAGATACTGCATGTACCCAGTATCTCCCAAAAGAACTTCATTTTAAAACCTTATGGAAGAACTGCTTTTAAACAACATTGCGCAGTTTATAATTTTTACCAAGCAATACAGAACATATGTATCTACATATGTATCTATTGAAAATCATAAAGATAAATAAAATATGTATAAGATATAGTTGGTAGTTTTATGTGGCCTTATGAAGTCTCCAGCCAAACGTTGAGGGTCCCATATTGGTGTGGCTTGTATGAGGACCTTGATCTTCATATGCATAGGATGGCTGTTCTACTTTCAAACACATCCCTAGGAAGTAATATGGTCACTGTTCAATGACAGATGTTAGTCCTTCTTCCCGATACAAAAATTGGCACTTCCCTTACAGGATAAAAGACCCCTGCAATGCATTGTATGTGGCTTAGACAACATACAAAGACGTGTTACATATGCTTGCACTGACTGCAATCCCGATTGCCTATTTCCCTTTGTGCAGTGCCTTGTTTTGGCATTTATCACAAATATATAATTTCACAACTTTAGCCATTTAATTATTGTATAACTACGCACATCATCGTAATCCTTTGTATTCTTTCATTTTTGTATAGCCTGTAATTCTTTTATATGTGATGTACCACTGTAAAACTGTAGATAGAAGTTTATTAATATGCATGTATTATACCTACATATAAAAATTCATATAAATCAGACGAAATATCAAAACTTGCACATACTAGGTATAGCCAATAAAGTTGCTTGCGCACAGTAAGAGGCCCATTAAGACACTCCCATGTGCAATATCTGTGTGTGCGCAGCATGTGGAACTGCCTGTGCCAAGCAGTGCACAGCAATCCTCACAGAACGTGCACTGTGATTGAATTTGCCCAAAACTTGCACCGTTGCATGGATTCATTCTATTATTGTTAGACTGTTTTTTGTACCATTCACCAATTATACTAGCCTAATATTCATCACACTCTCAAATATCTAATCTCTGTAGCTATACACTCTTTTCTGTAGCATTTGTCTATGTTGTCTATGTAAGTGCCTACAGTATTTATAGTGTCTATTATACATTGTCCAAATTAAGTACACATGTCCACAATGCCTTTGTTGTCCATGTGTACAGTATCTGAAGGGTCCTCAGTGCCTGTAAAGTCTATGTTAAGGTGGTACTCAATCTCTCGGGTATGCTTCAACAATATTTGCTTGTTTGCTCCTCTTTTCATCAGTGAAGAGTCTTTTTAGAGTGGAAGAGTTCTACGAGATGTTACTTTTATCCATAACAACCATTTCCATGTGATTTGAGTTTCCAAGGCAATAGACAGCCCATGAGTTTTTTTCAATTCAAATCACTCGTTTCTTTGTGTATGTCTATATTATGTGCACATACTATATATTCCCTAATTTCTCAGCAGAGAAAATTTTATGTCTAGGTCAGCAATAATATCAGAGATACGTACAAAGGTTAGAACTGGAAGCGCAACGAGAAATTAGGTACAAATGGTGGAATTGTTGTTCACGGCTATATATTGTGGGTACATTTACCAATGGGAGGCTGAAATCGATGCTTCACTCTTCTTGAAGCATAAATTATTTGTTGAAAATGACGTGCTAGAGGGTATGTATGTGTATCTATATTTGTTCTGTTACTTTACTGATTTTTGAGCAAAGAACGTGAACGTTCAAATGATTAACATTGCCCTGTGCCTCGACAGATAACAAATGAACAAAGATTGCATGACGTAAATAGGCCTATAGAGAGGAAAATATGCATGTTCAGACAATTTAGTTGACAAAAATTTAGAATCAAGAACTAGAAATTAGGGAAAGCTACTTTTCAGCAAGAATTAGAGTATAACCTGACCCTGTTTGGTCCAGGACCGAATAATAAGGATACCGAAATATTAGGGAATATACAGTAATACAAAATCAAAACAAAATATTACACTATGTATAATTATAATAAATACATACCTTTATGCACGTACACAAGTAATTTACCCATTTGGCATATTGTACGTAGGTTGAAGAGCACAGGAGGAAATTCTGCAAGGATGGGACTACACATCAGGCTGTCAAGGGTGTGATTATGGAAGATTTATATGCTGTGGTGTGTCCTGGAACAGCAGATAATCCAAATGAGGCATTCAAAGCAGTCTTGAGAAATTCAGATAAACTGTATAGGCACTTGGTAAGTGTGTACATGTTTTTTGCATGGTCTAGAAATTAGTGATAGTTGTGCTGATATCTTTTTATAAGAATACTTCATTGCTTCAGCTAGTATAATTAGGGTCTATGGAACAACAAATTCTTCCTATAGCAAAATTAACGTCTTCGTATTTGCTACAAAAAATATTTTAAACAAATTTCTCAACATAGCTTTTTTGTGCTGTCACTCACAAAAGGGTTATTAAAGGCTAGTCATTGAACTTCATACACAAATATATGTATAGTTGTTCCCTTTGAACACTTCATCCCACAGCATACATGCGGTACCAATTACACAATATTTGCTATTATAAATTGCATCATGATCACTCACATCCATATCTTTCAGATATCGAGTTTTGTCCCTTGAAATGTATCATTTTTCTCAGTATACAGTATGGTATTGTACATATGATGTATGCGATACTGTAATGATTTAGTTCACTGATAAAGGCTGTCTTTGTCACCTATAGTGCATTAATATGATATTATCATTGTATGTTGTGTTGTCTGAAATAAAGGTAGTACAGAGCTTTAAGCCAGTAAACTTTGTTTTTAGGCTGGTATATATCTTCTAAACTGATGCACTGTAACATCAAAGGATCTGGCAAGTTTGCATGCTTCAAACAGTAGCAGTGTGATCTGTATTGTTCTGTGCTATGACAGTGCTGGGAAAATACAGATCTTTGTGGTTAATTTGTTCTGTTAGTTGACAACAGGAAATTAGTCAATCAATTAAAAGTGCCCTCATTCAATGCAGGTGCAGTGCAAAGGAGGTGCTAACTCTCTTTAGCATCAGTTTAGAAGCCAGTTACCCGCCTTCTCGTTGTATGGCAACATGCCTTCAGGCGTCATGATTATTAATGCCATACAACTCGGAGGCAGGTTATAACCTATACAAACACACACACACACACACACACACACACACACACACACACACACACACACACACACATACACACACACACACACACACACACACACACACACACACACATGCACACACACACAAATGTATGTATGTATGTATGTATGTATTAGTTATACCCTGCTTTTGCTGGGTATAACTAATCCGCCCTCATGCATCAACACCTAACACTTAGTATATTCCCACGTACCCAGCAAAAGCAGGGTTGCTATAGTGCAATATATACACCATCTGTGAGTATTTAGAAGTACATGATGGTCATGCACACTTCATGGCATGTTAAACCGACACTCAATAATGCATTACATGTTTCAATTTGACCTGCTGTTGATGGATCAAGTTTGTTTCAATGATGTGTAGTCAATCCTCATGTGAAAGTGCATGCATTTTGGTTGACATGGTTGCCAGGATACAAATTACCATACTGTCTGAAATTTTTGCGAGATGTAAATTTCGTGAATCACGTGAAAGTCGATTGTTCGTGTTTTTAATTTCACAAATGCGTGTAGGTTATTAGTCTAGGGAGCCAGGCCAAACCAAAAGTCACGAATAATATTTTGTGAATCCAAACCCATTCAAGAAATTCGTGAAAATAAAGTCCCACGAAAATTTCAGACAGTATATGGTAGTTATATCCTGTCCAGCTGTTCTGCAGCAGAGAAATACACTACAGTACTAATGACCTCAGGCTTCACCCTCGGTCCATCAGCACTAGTTGTATTTCTGCTGCAGCACACCTGGACAGGATATAACTTATATATGCATCTATTGAAACCAATATTTGCTATGCTTAGTAATTACATAAGATGATCTTGTGATAATTTTCTAATCTAAATTTGCTTTCACATTCTTTAGGTGACATTCTTACTATTTGAATGTATGGAAAACACAGAATTCCAGCTAATGTCTATTGATGAAAATGGAGATACAATTCTACATATTATATTAGGTGCAAAATGGGTAGATGAACCCATTGTTAAAAAAATGCATAGGAAGGCGGGAATAGATGATTTAATGGTGCAAAACAAAGCTGGTGATACATGTATAGCAACAGCAATAAAAAGTGACAATGCAAAGCTCCTTCATCCTGAATGGTGGCGAGATTTACTTCTGGAAAGTCATGATGCAGAAGGAAATAACATGTTGCATCTGGTTACGTTGCAGAAAAGGCATGTACTACTGGGCGAAATTCATAGCAAATTTCGTGATATTTGTAATTTTGAATGTAAAAATCGTCAAGGTCGAACACCACTGTTAGTTTTTGGGCAAAATGCTGGAGGTTGTAGTAGGGAAACTATTGCTGAAATGATATCCATATTTGAGACAATGGAAGTTGATTTTTCTGCTGAAGACAGTCAAGAAATGACGCTTATTGATATAGTTGTAGGAAGTAGTGAAGGAAGTGAATGCGGTACTGAAAGTTTCAAAGAAACTTACCTAAATCTTCGAAGGATAGAAAATAGATCTGCTAAATACCAGAACCAGCTACATAATCTGAACGCAGCCCTCAGAAGCAAGAACAATGATGAACCTACAGCGGATATAATCTGCAACATGTCCAAAATTAGGTATGTCAATCTTGCTATAAGATAAAAATATGTAGTAATATCAAGGACTTCCGGTTTGTTTGTTCAATTTGTGTGATATTCATACAGTAGACCATAGTTCAAGTAGCAAGATTCTGTTACATCACACATGTGCACACACACACACACACACACACACACACACACACACACACACACACACACACACACACACACAAACAAACACACGCCAGTGTTGGGGTCGTTACTTTCAAAAAGTAATCTCGTTACATATTACATATTACTATGAAAACTTGTAATGTATTACAGTTACATATTACTCAATAATAAATGTAACTTGTAATAATATTACAGATTACATTTGCTCCAACCTGCAAACTATATCCAAGTTGCATCCCTATGAGAATTTTAACCCTCCTAAAGGTGAACATCAACATGGTCATGTACATGATTGAATGTTAGAACCAGACTAGGGCATTCCCAATTAAAAACAAATGTAATGAATTTCACAACCAAGAATATATCTGCTGGTATACTGCATATGTAGTGCAGTCCAGAGCACTAGTAATGTGACATCTAACTAGCCACTCTGTGTTGTCCTTGACGACACAAGCTCTGCTTTTACTTGTCACCTTTGCTACAAACCTACTTAGGTTTAGCATGAGGTAATATATTATTTTCACCACAGAGCTATTTGTAATACTGTATATTACTAGTTACAAGGTAGGTATTTAGTTATATTACTTAATTCCTGAAAAAGTAATAATATTACGCAATATATTACTTCGGTATTTAGTTACCCCCAACACTGAACACGCACACACACACACACACACACACACACACACACACACACACACACACACACACACACACATACAGTGACACACACACACACACGCACACACACACACACACACACACACACACACACACACAAGATAATTAGTGCATGTTTAGATTGACTTTGATGGTACTTACCTATTTCAACTGTAATAATGGTAATATAATAGGGCAATGTATGAAGTGGTGGCAAATTTAGGATATTATTATTATGTATGTATGTATGTATGAGGCCTATTTTTGAGTAAGTGACTATGGGTAGCATGACATATAAATGTATTTCTTGAGGAAAACACACTTATGAAGAGAGTAAGGGGCATACATTTCCATGGTTGACTGGTTATGTGGTTTTAGAATGAGCAAATCTAGCCTAGACTATAGTTTATGCCGTGGGAGAAGGAGGTCAAGGCAGACAGTTACTATATGTTGTCCTTTTTCTGAGCAGCATATAATGCCAAAATGTACGTCTGTGTATCTACAGGTCTGTATGTGTACAATATATACTGTATCTACATAATTATTTTGTACATGAACATATGCAGTTAGGAATCAATACATTTGTATACCAATTTGCATAAAATATATTTTATTTGTTGTTGTAGTGGTATTCTGGCCTATATACAGACAAATGAACTTCATTTTTTAATGGATATAGTGTCTTGACAGCAATGGGTGTTGGGGAAACTAGTCGGTCAAGTTTTAAAGAACGAGCATCGAAGTGCTGCTGGTGTGTTGGTAGTGATCCAAAGGACCCAAAGATCGAATTTGTTCGTGATATTGTCAGAAGAGGACTAGTGGTAAGCTTGTTTGACTGCAGTATGATGTTGGCATATATAGTTATTATATCTATATAAAATGTTATCAGGTATCAGGTATCAGGTAATCTTATTTTGACTGGGGAACTGTTAGCCAAAGGCTACTCCACCCAGCACCCAGGAAACAAAACAAACGACAAGGAAAACAACAAAAGTACAAGGATGATATAAAAGAAAAAAAAAATTATTAAGCTGGATTCATTATTAGATTAAATTGAAATTGAAATTGTTTCATAACAAAGAGCGAGCATAAGGAGTGTTAACTGAAGAGGGAAAAAATCATAGCAGTATTTGTTCAAGAATGCAATGTAATTCAGTAGTTAATAAGAAAAAAGTTGTTCACAATAATAATAAAAGGTATCTAAGTCTTTCTCTTGCCGAATATGAGGTGGTAGGGATCTCCATAGTGCTGTGCCTGAAAATGAAAATGATCTTTGTCCTAAGGAAGTTCTGACTGGAGGAAGATTTAGTTGGTGGGCTGAGGCTGACCGGGTGTGGTAGTGGGAAGTTGGAGATGAGAAAAGATGGGAGAGATATGTAGGAGACTGCGATGAAAGGCACTTGTGCATCATAATGGCTAGGTGTAACTTTCTTCTTGTAGCTAGGGTGGTAAGTCCAAGTTCTCTACGAGCAGCAGATGCTGAGTACTGTCTATGCCTACGAAGAACCAAGCGGCAACCAAAGTTAAGGAGGGTTTCAAGACGATGGGCTTCTTTTTTCGTGCAACCAGACCAGACAATATCACAGTAGTCGAAGCAGGGAATGATGTAGGACTTGAGGAAGAGGAGTAGCAGGGATTTGGGAAGGAACCAGGACAGTCGACGAAGCAGATTAAGGTTACGAGTGACTTTATTGCAAACCATGTCAATGTGATCAGACCAAGTGAGAGTATCATTAACTAGGACACCAAGATATTTGAAGCAACGAACCTGAATTACATCATGACCATTAATACTAAGATTTAAACCACTTTGCAACTTCTTTTTGCTAGAATGAACCAGCATGGATTTGGTTTTGGATACATTCAGCTTCAGACCATTCTTTGCAAGCCATAGGTTAGCTAGGTCTAGGCAGGTTTGAAGAGAAGAGTTTAGAGAAGGGATAGAGTCACTGACAATAAAGATGGCAGTGTCGTCGGCAAAGAGAACAGTAGATCCAGGTGGAAGAACTGCTGGAAGATCGTTAATAAAGATAGAGAAGAGAGTGGGACCGAGAATGGAACCTTGTGGGACACCACTTGTAGGAAAGCCAGCAGAGGAGTAGGAGGATTCAACCCGTGTGACATGACTGCGGTCATAGAGGTAGGATTGAAACCAGGAAAGAGTATCAGGGGAGAGGCCAAGTTTGGTCAGTTTGAAGAGAAGAAGATCATGGTTAACAGTGTCAAAAGCTTTAGAGATGTCCAGGAACACTACACCTATGAACTGCTTGTTATTGAGAGCTTTGTACCAGTTGTCCATGCAATGGAGGAGAAGGGTTTGAGTTGAATGAGTAGGACGAAAGCCAGACTGAAAGGGGAAAAGAAGGTTGCATGTTGTTGTGAAGGTGACAAGACAGTTGGTGATGGACATGTTTTTCAAGTAGTTTGCTGGGTACCGGAAGGAGGGAGATGGGGCGGTAGTTCGATGGGGTGGCATGGTGTCCACCCTTGTAGAGAGGCTTTATGGTAGCACACTTCCAAGGCGTGGGAAAACAAGAAGAGACAATAGAGGAGTTAATGATGGAAGAGAGAGGATAAGAGATTACAGTACGAGCTGCAATTAGGGCCGAGGATGGAATGCGGTCAACACCAGTAGCACATTTTGGTCTAAAGGAAGATAGAGCCCGCTCACACCATTCAGGTGTAGTGGGACAGAGGGAAAGCAAGGGAGAGGGAGTGTCGGTGGGAAGGATGGGGATTTGGTCAGTGGTGAGGGGTGTGGTGTTAGAACTGACAGTGGCAAAATGGGAGTTGAGAAGGTTTGCTATGGATGTAGAGTCGGAGTTAAATGATGACCACTTGTTGGTGGGTGTGGATGAGGTAGATGAAGTAGCAAGCTTGAGGTTATTTATGAATTTATGTAATTGCAATTTCCATTTAAGTAACCAATTGTCTGCATAATATTGTTTGTTTCATCAATCAGACAAAACAGTTGTTATTCTAGTCCAAAACTGATGCATAAGGATGCAGTTTCTGTACCATCTCTCTATCCTTTGTAAGGCCTCATCACAGCTCAAAATTCTTTGCAAATTTTAGCTTGCCGTTACTTTATGGGATAAATTTGTTAGATATACATTCCTTACTTAATACCTTTTGAGTATAATATCATACGTACGTCCTTCATTGAATTCGTCAAATTTATTATAGCACTTCAATTTTCACATCATTCAATAGCTTACTTAAATTGCATAACTCACGTACCAATTTATACTGACATGTGGTTCTATGCAAATGAAAAGCTGAAAAATATATGTGAGAATGCAAGTAAATATGAAGAAACACATGTATATGATGGATGTGATGTATATGATGTACCGTACGCGCTCGAATTTTCGTGGACCTAAACTTTCGCGGTTTTCGTGGATTGGAAGCCATCCGTGAAAGTTTAAATCAGTGAAAAGTTTGAAATCTTGTGCGGTGATATAAAATGGCCGTCACAGTGATATAAAATGGCTGTCACTGAACAGCGGGCGGCGCTGTCGACGCCTTGTTGTATTCTTATTAGATCCATGATGATATACCTAATGTAGGTGTGAAAGAAGGTATAGGCTTGTCCGCTACCTTTATTTTGTCTTCGTTTGCATTCGCATGTGCCTGTAGCTACCTGACGGTGATTGAAGAATGTCGCCCGAATTGTTCATTTTTGGTTCACAAGCGTCTGGACTTTCCAGATTTGGAGCAAGTCGTCCCATCAAGCATGGCAGATGCTGTTAGAAAAGAAATATGCAACACTTCAGAGGAAGAAACCGCTCACATGTCTGTGTCATTGCCCGGCCAATCATTAAAACTGTAAAGTGCTAATTGCGATCTAGGGTCTACTCAGGTCTATCACTAGTTAACTTGAACACAAAAAGAACAGAGGCACTGGATGGCGACCCGCGAAAATAAAAACGCGAAAATCGCGAATTTGCGACATCCGTGAAAGTTTAAGCCCCTGAAAATTAGAGCACGTACGGTATATGATGGATATGATGGATATGATGAATATGATAGATATGATGGATATAATGGATATGATGGATATGATTTGATATGATGGATATGATGGATATGATGGATATGAAAATTGTGTGGTGGTAAAATGCTGCTCTATATGATACAGAAGAATAGAAAGTGTACTATTTCTTCTAGCACTGCTGTGGAAGGTACAGAAAGGAGTAAAAGTGAGTGGCAAACCTAGAGCCACTATACAGTGTTCTTCAGGTGAAAACGGGTATGTGAAAAATGTCATGCAATCATTAATATGTTAAAAGGGCATAAATGGTGAACTGCAACATGTGTTCGCCACTATGGGTCCACTCCTATATCACAAGGTAGTTATAACCAGCCATGCATTGTTCAGATTATGCATGGGTGTTGTTTATTACAAAGTCATCAATTAAGGGCTGTACTCAATACATCATGTCAAGAGATGAAGAATAGTTGGTGACATCATACCTACGTACTTATATATGAAACGTCATTAAATTGGCTGTTTTGCTGTGGGTGAATGAAAATTCTTTCCCAGAGGTAAAGTTCCCTTCTCATCATAATATTATTGTTATTTCTGTTCCCATCAGCCCACTGCTTGTTGATATTCTGAAAAGACCCTAGCCTGGAATGGATCAGGGATTTTCACTGTATTTTCACTGCATTCATTCCAAATATAATATATCTATGCCATTTCAAGGACAGAAAAACAGGTTTTGCCCATAACTTCCATTGTTATATAAAATTAGTTATACCTTCACCCAGATGTCCAAAAGCACCCGCAAATATTATTGCACAAGATGTCGAGTCACTAAAAGTGCCCATGAAAAAGAGCAAATTCAAATGCTGTGTATACTGCTCAATAGGAACACACTGTCATTTCAAGTGTTACATCATTGGACAGCTAAAAATAGAACTTTCTAAAGATAAGAAAATGACTTAGATGTACTATGTATAATTTTAGTGATGAGTACTTATGAAAAGGTAGCAAACAAGCACAGATAGCATAAACTACAGATAATTACAAGTCTACACTAGTACAATTCATAACAAAGTCAGCCAAGGCAAGTGTACAACAGAAACAACATATGTCTGTGACACGGGCAGAGTGAACTACATTTACAAGTTTTTTCAGGCACATCTATTATACCCGTTGCTCTGCACAATGAGCAATGGCACAGAAATGTAGTTGTAGCTCTTCTATTTGAACAATTTAACAACAGACAGACATTTTCCTTTCTATTTGTATGCTCAATTTATATTCCTTAAATTTGTCCTATTCCTTGCTGACACGCGACACGTTGCCAAAGTCTTCACACAAAAGGCTTAGGAAAGCCTTTCAAAACAAAATGCAGTACATAAAACTCAAAATACATGAAAGATGCTGAATTATAAGTTATAATCAAATTTTGAACACATGCCTTCCAAACACAAACTTTCTGCTAATTAAACCTCTCGATGCACAAGGTCAGGTGGGTACAGATTTAGGAGGGTTAATCCCCAAGATCTTTATGAATGGTTCACTTCTTTTTCCTTCTTTATATAGTACAATAAATCACGCTAATTAGAATCATGATAATTAGAGTATCTGGCTTAATTCAAACATTGGGAAATTTACTTTAAATTTCCAATAATGGAATACATATGTGGTTGGTTACTTAGAACTTATATGGACAATTAGATCCTTCTTACAAAAAATCAAGATTCTATTATTAATGAGATTTTACTGTACTAGAAACATGAAAATTCTGAAGGTTTTTCACCTGCCGCAGCAAAAACAAATTTGTCACAAACAGCTAGTTTTCAATGCTGGTTATCTTTCTTTGGGAAATGGTTATCAGTATTGTTATATAGCTTTGTAGCAGCTAGTATGCGTGCTACTTTAGTTCAGTAAATTACAGACTAAGCCCACACTCTCCCTTATTCAGATGAACATTCAAGTATTCAAGGAACGTCTTAGCTTTGCCCATTTTCATGTTTTTCTCACACTCAAATGCAGTTGGATATAAATGCACACATATCTCACTGCTTCATTACAGTTCAACTCTTTACATGAGATCCTATTAGTTTACCCCTCTACTGTCCATCAATCTGGTGTCTAATATAGTGATGAGATCATGCATGACAATCAAGCATATAATAAGTATTAGCTACTACAGGGCTTTAAGAGTGTAATGTGTTTGGTGATATATATCCTTAAGGGCATGATGTGTTTGGTGGTTTCAACCATTGAAATCTCCTCAGAGAAAAACTTGTCTTTGGTAATTTAAACTGCACACTTAATTAGTGCTTTGGAGCTGTAGCCACCCCCATATTTATTATACTCATTATGAGCTTGTCAATTCACTTTCAGGTGAGGGATTCCATGTTCATTTGGTGACATATAAGTTTACCTCTGCCCTTTTACCAATTGTAGAAGTCTACGCTTGCGACATTGGATCATTTTGTATTTCTGGGAGGCAAATACCTTGTCACTGAAGTACTTGAACACAGACCATTGAAAAGGGATGAACAAGATGTCAGTTGCTTCCAAACCAATCATAGTATTTCCTTCCTTAACGAAATAATCAATTGGGATGATTCTATTGTGAGTTTCTTAAACATTAAGGATACGAAGTATTACACATTATATCACAAAGTATTACGTGTATTCTTCAATACTGGCAGAACCGTGAAAAGGTATTGAACCACACTGCTGTGCAGCTCTATCTAGAAAGAAAGTGGAGGAAACTATCATGGTACTATTGGTATGTTCTAAATTTGCTTAGTAAATGACTGACATATCATGAGATATTTATACATGCATGAATAGTACGGTCATGATTGTATCAAAATTTGAATAACTGTCATTTTCATTCGATGATATAGGGGTACTTTTATCCAATACATCTTGAGATTTCTTCTATTGACGGCAGCATTGGTGATTGGAGCAAGACCTGAATTGCCTGCATTACTGGATTATTCTGCTCCCATTGACAAGGCACGTGCTGTCTTTGAAGTGTTGTTCACACTCATTTTTATCATCAAGCTCTCCTTGGATGTGACACATTTGGTGACAGCTGGATTTTGTCTCAAGTTAGTAATGCAAATTATTGGCCAATTGATGTGGGCTGAGTGATTTTAATTTGCCGGATTTTTATTTAGCTACTGGCATTGTACACATCGTTCTGTTATGGCATTACATGTGTGGGCTGTATATAAATAGCTGCATGGTCAATCTACTACTTTGCCCTGAGTATATATTCCACTAGTAATGAGTATAAATAAGTATTCACTCTTTGCTTTCCTTTAAACTTCCTCTCAGTTTACATCGATCCCCTTGCAGCAGCCTCAAATTTGGCAGGTATTCTTAGTCAATCCTAAGGTATTTAGCAATGTTTAAAAATTTGCATTGAAACACCACAACCGGCGAACATAACCAGCTCCAACTGTCAATTAGAGTATACCTCTATTGCAGTACACAAAGTAACCGTCTGTTGCTCAGATTGTGAGCATTGCTTGTTTGCAACATCATCAATTAACAACTGTTCTTAATGTGTCATTGAGCACCATTCAAATGATCTTTGAAATTACATGGATCAACAGAATGGGACAAGACGATTTTGGTGATGAAACACCTATGTATATTGTAAATGTCACAAAAATGGCAGTTATGTTGAGGTCAGAGAAAAACTGTTTTTGATGCAGGTGAATTCCTTCATATCATCTTATTTTCTGTTTTCATCACCCTAATATATGTGGAAATTTTGAAGATCACCTGGGGGAAAGTATTACAATCAGGTATTATTGCACTGTATGTGTATTTTGATTATCCCAAATTTATGCATTTGACTTGCAGAAAATTGTTTTTTTGTGCATACCTTTCATTGCATTGATTATAACCTACGTATTCCCCAGACATTGTTCAAATGTATGGTTCACTACTTCTTCCTTCTTTGATACTAGTTTCCTGAAAATCTTCAATGATTTTTACCCGCAGCAAACTTCAAGACAAAGTTTGTCTAAACAGCTATTTTTCAATGCTGGTTTTTTTTCCTTGAGAAATGGTTGCCATCAATACTTGAAAGAAAACTTGGGTATTATACAACTTCTTAGCGACAGTCATTTTGACATTTTTCTCATAGTTCTAAAATTAATCCCCTTTGTATATCTTAGATGCCAAATAGTTCAGTTCTCACCAAAGGTACTAGTGGTTGTCCTTCTGCTGTGCTGATTCTTTTATATTCATCAGAAAAATTTGCTAGTGAATTGTTTTATTTGCTTGCAAGTCAAACGTTTCTGATTATTTTGAATTGTAAAGTACATTTAATATTGACTAGTTGTAATTTTTCTTTTTAGTGGCCAATGTCGCAAAGTACACCTTGGCACACCAAGATTTGTACCAGCTTCCTTTGCTGATAGGTTAGTTAATCATAGACTAGTACATGTGAAATGGCTTCAACTCAAAACAGTTATGGCCTTATTGTCTTATAAGGCTGCAGACTCTGCATGGTGTGCAGATATAAGTAATTGGTATTGTACAGTACCTCTACATAAGTCATTTAGAGTGCCAGTGGTCAAGTTATGGGCTACATGGTTTATCTAGTTTATATTTTAATTACAGGTTCATTAGTTGTTGCATATTATTGTTATATGTTACTGCATGTCATATTATGTATTAGGCATTGCAGAAATATCAAGATTCCTCAGTACCTAACATATGGATTCAATATAGTGGACATAATTTGGATGCTCTTGTTCATTGTTTATGTGGTAATGCGTTTCACCAAATATATTGATGAAATTTGGATTGTTGCAGCATTGCTGTATTTCTTCCATTCATTGCTTGCTTTGGATTACCTTTCTGTTGTTGAGTAAGTCATATATTGTGATTAGCTATTCTCTTCACTTTTTATGTATAAAATTTAATGTATCCACTAATTACAGGTTTTTGAACTTGGGAATCTATGTACGCACTGTTGTTAGAGTTAGCAAGGAAGTATTAAAGTTTGCTGTCTTCTTCCTTGTACTCAATGTCATTTTCTTTGGAACTTTCCATTTGGCATTGCAATCACAGAAATTTGGAAATGCAACTGCTTCAGAAATCCATCCACCTGAAACAAAGTGGGTATGATTCAAAACAAAATGCATTATTTGTGACAGAGGTAGCTTAAAAAGGAAAGGCTGTATTTTCAACTTTGCATTTATATTTTGTACATTCATTATTATGTACGTACACACAGTATATATGTATATAGGTATATACGTATGCATTACGTCTTCCTTGTTTTACATGGTGACGTCCACTTTCTCGTAATTTTAAAACATTATGATAATAATGAAACATGCTGTAGTCCATGTTATGTACTTTTTTCATGTTAACGATGATTTCTACTAGGAGTCCATATGGGATTTTGCACTATATTGCTCATTAGCAGTTGGTGTTCCATGCATGTACTATTATAAGTGAAGTTTACTATGTTATGCATACTACACTGATTTATCTGGAAGCCTCATTTATTCAACACTCTGTACGTTGTGATCCCCATCTTATTCACTGAATTGTTTATACCAATACAGTGAAATCTCTGTAATGCTAACATCTTTTTAGGTACAATGACCATATAAAATATGCTAAGAGACATTCTGTAATCCTAGAATGTCCAATATATATAATAATCCAACATTTTTCAAGCCCCTTTGGGTGTTGCTTTAGAGAGTAATCACTGTAATTTTATATACCTGATTTATCCAACACCTGGTTTATCCAACACCTGGTTTATCCAACACCTGGTTTATCCAACACTTGATTTATCCAACACCTGATTTATCCAACACCTGGTTTATCCAACACCTGGTTTATCCAACACTTGATTTATCCAACACCTGGTTTATCCAACACCTGGTTTATCCAACACTTGATTTATCCAACACCTGGTTTATCCAACACCTGGTTTATCCAACACCTGGTTTATCCAACACCTGGTTTATCCCCCACCTAGCTGGCTTATCCCACACCTGGCTTATCCCACACCTGGTTTATCCAACAACTGGCTATTCAACACCTGGTTTATCCAACAACTGGTTTATCCAACAACTGGCTATATCCAACACCTGGTTTATCCAACACCTGGTTGATCCAACACCTGGTTGATCCAACACCTGGTTTATCCAAAACCTGGTTTATCCAACACTTTTATGGGGAACAGATGTTGTCTGTTAAACCATGCAGATCCCACTGTACATGCATGGTCCAGTTGGATGGTGGTCACATGAAGAAAATTTAATATAGGCTGATTTTTGTATAGTATCTTACATTTAAAGGAATATTCATAATATTTACAATAGTAAATTTGGATGTCCTGTTTCTTACTGTACATAAATTTGCCATACTGTAAATGTATGTCGCACATCTGCATGCATCTACCTTTGTTTCCATATTAGGGAAATATATCATGTATTCTTTACTGGACTACGGATTTTGATTGAGGGTCAAAGTGTCATTGAAAACTACTATGGCGAAGACAATAGCTACAGGTAATCAACATTTTGAGAAGTGTTTTTCTATTACTTGCTTTTAACTGTTTCTGTCATTTCCCTTATAGCCTTTTCATCGTCCTGGTTTATCTCTGCTACTTATTCATAATCACAATTGTGATGCTCAACATCTTAATCGCACAAATGAGTGATGAGTACAGCAAAGTGTTACAAAACGTACAAGGAACAATAATTCTGCACAAGGCTTTATATGTCAATCGCATTGAAGAATATGCCTTGAGTTTGTTTATAGTGATATATGTGAGTGCTTTGCACATTACACTATGATTATGTACATACCGCAGAGATGCACACCTGCAGATATGTGTGGCCAATGTGAGTATGCTTCCAATGGATCTGATTTGTCAGAACTAGGTCTAACTCTTTGAAAACACTTTTTATGAATGTATCATCCTATTTTTAAATTGGTTGATACTACAATTTAAAACAATATTGTAATAGTACTATATGCCCTTTGATTTTCACGTGACTTTATATTTGCTGTTTTTATGGATGAATCTTCACAGTTAAGGTTTTGCGAATCTTTACAATTCGCAAATATAGCAAAAATATTACCTCGCGAAAACTTCCTGCTCTACAGTAATTATTTCTATGTAAAGTGTACATGTTGTCCAGTCTATACTTTCTGTCTGAATGCCTTAAGTTATCTTAGCAGTCCTTTGAGTCAATTGGACTATATGGGATCATCATACATGAACATCCAACAATTTCATTCAAACGAATCATTCACTAAGGTTCAAGGCGAGATGCACACCTGCAGATATGTGTGGCCAATGTGAGTATGCTTATGTATATTGCCACATGGGCAATATACATAAGATGTAAAACCTTGGCAAAGAATAAAGGGCATTGCTCATGTTACTAACTATGACTCGACACATGTGCTATCTACACATGATCTGTGACTAATAGTATGGAACAGTCTAATCGCATACCTGTGTTCAAAAGATAAATGACAAGTGATTGTCACAAATGTACTATTGCTTGTACGTTTGTGTGTCATACCAAGCATATGATTTAGTATACCAGTACTCTGGTGGCTATAAAATACTGTACATAATTTGTAACAGTAACAGTGATACCTGGTTTGAGGGGCCATCCTATGGTTCCAGAAGAAGTAGATGTCAATAAGAGTGGTCCTAAAGTTTGATTTAGGTACGTATATAATATTCAGTCTATACTATAATATTAATAGTATACCACATACAGCTTTTATACTGTCTTTGCTGAATATTGCACAATAGGCCAGTATTTGATACTATAGGCTAACTTTCCGCCACACCATATAAAAGGACAGGTGATATTGAAATGTGCAATTATTGTTCAGCACCTATAGAACTGCAATATTCAGAAATGTAATAGCTAAATCCATGCTCTTTGATAGCATTCATGCTTTCGAACAGTGTTAGAATATGCTTCCAAATTTAAGTTCAATATATTATGCTTGAACTAAATTTCACTAGAGATACTGTAACAGATTAAATGGGAACCATCATTGTACATGTGTGTTGTCACATTGATAATTCAAACAGGAGGATCCATTTAGCTATAAACTTTAAGCCTGCTTTCTAGCAGAAGATGGGTGCTGATAACAGGTAAACCTTTTCTATATTTCAATCAATAATACCAAGGTTTCTAGTCATGTTTAGCATGCAAGTGGTTGCTGATTAACGGTATAATATTCTATTTTTAAACATCAGTGTCAGAATTATGTTTTCAAAAGGAGGTGGCCACTGATGACAGTGATTTCTCAAACCAGGTACCATTGTACTGTACATAGTGTCAAACTATCTTCTTGAGGAGAGAATAGAAGTTGCATATGTGGAAATCCTAAACTGGGTTATCTAGGAATACAAGGAGTAGTGTAGTTGGCTTTGACATTTGATTTCTGCAAGGAACTGCATATATCTGCAGTTTAGTTATGGTACCTTGGCCTTACAGCATAATTCAAAAATTTTGAAGTTAGCTTGAAATAACTTACACTAATAAGTTGTCATATCCTCACAATAGACAATACCAATTGCAATAATACATTGCATTGCAATTGGTTAATTGTCAGTATATCTGTAAATTCACCTGCATATCAATTGAAATTCACTTCCATCAATGCAGCGCTGTTGTCTTCTTATCACACACAATGAAGAAATTGGCTTCTGGACTGGTAAGTTAACTTATACACAGGGCCAGTGTTTTAAATTGTCTGAACCTAATTTGCATCACAATTGCTTCCTCCTTGAAACAACATCATCATTTAGCAGTGGTTAATATCTTGTCATCAAGAATCTTTTCTATGACGTCGAATATATTTGGATATTATATATATATATACATATATATAATATCAGATGACTGTTACACACTGCAAGTCTAAATGAAAACAATATTAAAAATACATCAAAATAATGTAATACAGTGGTGGTTAAAGATAGGGTGACACCCCTGCTGCATGCACCCCACAGGAGTTTGCTTACTATTCACAGGTGTGCCCGAGGGTGACAAATAAATCAACACCTTTTAGTACAGAGATCCGACTCTGAGAATTGAAATAGCCCACGACGCAACAAAAAGCAATATAGCAATAAATCTCAACAAACAATATGGAATATTCCCAGAGCTATAAGCTGATTACCTGTTCTAACCCCAATCTCCTCAGAGAAAAACTGAGAGCTAAATACCACCATGTACGTACTGCGTCGTCAAGGCAAGCAAAATCTTTATTCAGTTACCAATAGTCTAGTGAACTTATTGTCGAGTATTCAAATAGAAAATTCTGTTAGTCTGCTGACATTCTAAAAGGTATTTTCATTCCTGGCGAGTGAATTTGCAGATGGTTGTAGGGTCACAGTCACCAAATGGCCATTTTGCACTCATATGTTAGATTAGAATTAAGCCTCATGTCAAGTTGTTCTTGTAGAAGAACATGGCTTTAAATTATAGACATTTTTGTCTTTATATAAATTTACTGTATCGTATCATTGCTTTATGGGAAGATGGCAACAACATTTCACAAATTTGCAAGGAATCTAGCAGCAAAAATCTATTGTGTCCTGTCCTATCCTGATCTCACTGTGTATATTATATAAGGCTGATATGGCTACCTTCTTATCCCTGACTGAACACTGCATGGTGTTGCTTTTTCTTTGTCCTAAGGTCTTACTAGTCTATAAGTAACTTTGGGGCAGCTACTGTCAAGGATTCCGTATACAGCACCAGTTCTGTCCTATGGTGTGGTGCATCTATATATTTTAGAGTATTGATTGTCTTAATATTGTATGGGACAAGATGCATGTACCTAACACATACCTTTAATGCATTGAATTGAACATAGGCTGGATTGGTAGTACTACATTTTGCAGGAGTAGCTGAGTCCTACGTACCTAGGTTAGGAGATACAATCAATTACTTTCTTATAGGATAGCCAGTCAATTCTAGGATCTTGTCAACTTCTGACCTGCCTTTCTTCTGATTGTATATTGGCAGTGGAGGGTATATGGTTTGAGCTCTATGGAGGAGGGTTCTAACTACAGCTACCTGGTATATGGGCTGGCGGGTGCATGGTGGGATGAGGAGTCTAGGTACTTGTTCGTGTGGGTGCATGGGTTTTCTTTATACTGACAATGATATCTATGGTCTTGTCAGGGTTTCAGAGCTCCATGCACTCAGAAACCCTGCATGGGATTAGTGATCATATCTAGAATGGCTATATATAGCTAATCTTGAGATATTTTCCCCATGTTTCTGTGTTCCCGAAATATCTTCAACATGAGTGTGTGGGGGACATTCACAAACATTGAAGGCCCCATTGTATTTAGTGATGAACTAATTACCACACAGCTTCTATGGTGAAACAAGTTTACTAACTGTAGACCCTTAGCACGTTATACACCCTAGAAACTATGTAATAATTATAGTACATGATAAATGTGTGAAGAAATTATTGATACATATTATTATTGTATAAAATATTAATTTGTATTCATCTCTACAGAAAAAGAGTTAGGAAAGAAGACTGTTGACAAAATCATTTCATCTCCAGAAACAAGTGACACAAAGACAGATGAAGCATTGTAAGATATCTACACATAATTGTCTAATCCAATCTCTAGCAATGCATCTATTACCATTAGCAATAATTTATATTATGTAGAAAAATAGTTTGTGGGTGCAGATGAATACGAAAGCCCTATTCGCATGTAGCAGTTCAATAGACTAGGGATATGGATTATTGCAAGAAGAAGCAGTGTGAAAAAATTATTTTATAAATAATTGTACTGTCACAGTAAATACTTGCATTATATCTATTTTTTAACCTGATGCACTGTAAAATCAAAGAATCTGGTGAGTGTGTATGCTTCAAACAGTAGCATTGTGATCTACATTGCTCTATGTTATGGCATGTAGTGCTAGGAAAATACAGATCTTTGTGGTTGGTCTGTTATTGACAACAGGAAATTAGTCAATCAACTAAAAAGTGCCCTCTTTCAATACAGGTGAATAATATAAGGGAGGTACGTACTAACACTGTTGCTTCACATCAAGTTAGAAGCTAGTCAGAACCTGCCTCCTCATTGTATGGCATAAATAATCACTATGCCCTCGGGCATCGTGATGTCTAATGCCTTAAAACTCGGAGGCAGGTTGTAACCTATCCATCTATCTATATCTATAGTTTTTTTCCTGTGCAATCACTTATTGTTGGAGGTGATACAGACATACAATGAAACACTGGAATTCTACATCTAAACACACGCCTAAAACACTAAACAAAATAAAGAAAAACAAATGGAGATCTACACCTTAAGATAAATTGCCACAGAATGAAACCTTTGAACTATGATGATACTGATTCATAGGCGTAGGAAGATGTTTTGATGTGAGGGGGTTGGAGCAATGAACATCTTGTAACATGAATCTTTTTTCTGTACCATCATGGCGTAGAAACAAAATAATTGTTGTGTAACTAGCACGCATGTAGCTAAGCAAAATCTTATAACACTATGGGTTTAAGAAAGAAAGAAACTCATTTTTCTGACCTATTTACAGCTTTGTGCTATCTATGAGTGCATGGTCCAACAGTTGCTACAGGACCAAAACACAAAAACAAGCACACACATAAAGTACATTAAGAACATGCATGCACAGGCATAGATGAAAGTTCTAGACAAACACTACCGGTAACTGAAGAATAAAAATTAAAAATTAAAAGTGGATGAATGGGTAAACTTTTTCAAAGGTACAAGATGTAGCCTGTGAATCACTTGTTCTGTATAGGAATCTTTGTAATCTACTTGTTTCGAAGAACTAAGCAATGACCAGCAGACAAATAAACAAATCCCCCAATTGCTTCTTAGCGGTGAACAACGGCAAAACTGTCCAACTCGTGATTGTGCGATGTTTGCAAATGGCGGTTTGCGATAGGTAGCAGTAATTATACCATAGACCCTCTAAACTACGTAACCGTAGTTTAGAGTGTCTATGATTATACCAATTTTATTGTTTAGAACTTCCTCTTTGCCGGAAATTTTTACAATAATGCTTACTTTCTGATGGAAGATGATATATTTGAACTTTTAAATGTAATTCTTAGGTTGCATAGCAGATTTTTTTGATTATTTTGAAAATGAAGGTGTAAACCTCTTGGGGGGGCAATTCCCCTCCTCCCCCCCTTGAGAGCCAGGGGGGCAAGTCCCCCCCCCCCCCTGCCCCCCGGTTCCTACGCCTATGTGATTGTTTGACACATTGTCTTTTCAAAGATTTGACATGCATTATTAAATGGCCAAATTCTTTTATGAAGCACAGAGCCTCATGATCAAAAGCACCAAGGGTCTCTATGCCAATGGGGACGGAATGGTGGGTGCGAGATACTTCAGTGTGTATAGAGACGGTTCCTACACAATTTGCAGTTGCACCTGTCCCTGGCTTGGATGTTTCATAAACCTGGTAAGACAGCAAGACAGCCAACCCTATCCACCTAAAACCCTTCATATGCTACTAATAGGAATGAGCGCCACATACATGTATGAAAACCTGGGAAAACTGTCAGTCTATTTGTCAATCCCAAGTTCCATATTTTGTGGAATGTTTGTGATGAGCACTACAGAAAGCTGCATTTGGACTTGACCACCGGCAGTTCTTACTGAGGACAGCAATGATAGAATTTGGAGTAAGACAACCTTTAACCTTTCAACAGGAGGAACACTCAACAATTAAGGGCAAATGTGAATTCAGCCAGCAGTGTATCACCTTTCTTGGGCATGTCATCGACAAGAATGGCATTTCACAAGATCCGAAAAAAAACAGTAGCCATCACTGAGATGCCACAGCCCACCAACACCAAGGAACTTCAACGATACCTCGGCATGGTAAATCAGCTGAGTTGGCTCATGCACACACCATGTTGCTGAACTAAGCAAGCCTCTGCGTGACCTTCTTAGCAGCATAAAGTGTGGCTTTGAAGTTCAGCACAGGAGCAGGCTTTTGAGAAATTAAAAGATAAGTTAACCAAACCATCAGTCTTGGCCATGTATGATCCAGAAGCAGAAACAAGGATTAGCGCAGATGCATCAACCTATGGCATAGGAGCTGTTCTCCTTCAGAAATCATCTAATGATCAGGGTATCAGAGAATCTTATTTTACCTGGGGAACCGTTAGCCAAGGGCTACTATAAATGGCACCCAGAAAGAAAAGAAAAAAAAACATACATCCAAGAATACAAAAACAAACACATAGTTATAAAGAAAGGGTTATAAAATATACACAGTTATAAAATCAAAATAATAATAATAAATGGTCGACGATTTCATGCAAATGTCATCAATTAGGAATAGAAGAAGTAACTAGTAATGGTAATTAGAAATAGGCATACACTGGTTACATGAAGTGGGTCTTGGACAGTCTGGTAAAAGTTGCAAAGTCTGTACAAGTCCGTATGTGTGCAGGAAGAGACCGCCATAGTGAAGCATCGGAAAAGCTGAAGCACTTTTGCCCAAAGCAAGTTCTTGAAGGAGGTAGATTGAGTTGTGAGGAAGAAGAGGCATGGGTGTTATGGTGAGAAGTTGGTGAAGAAAATAGCTGAGAAAGATAAGAAGGAGACTGGAAAGACAAGCATTTAAACATGCTCTGGAAGCCTGTATCATATGCTTCAAGAGCTATGACTGAAACAGAAGGGAGATATACGCACAGATTGAAAAGGAGGCACTAGCAGTCACATGAGCATGCGAGAAGTTTGCATATTGCATCTTGGGGAAAGTGATTGAAACAGATTACAAGCCACTTGTCCCCATTCTCAACAAGAAAGATCTGGACACACTGCCACCTCGTGTTCTATGCTTTCGACTTCGCATGGCAAGATTTGACTACTTTGCTGAACACCTACCTGGAAAGCTGTTGTACACCACTGATGCTCTTTCAAGAGCTCCACTCCTCACCACAGATGATGCCGTTAGAGAGGAAGCCACTAAGACAGAATCATTTGTCGCGTTGGTGACTACTGCTTTTCCCGCTCATGCAAACACTTGGGAGAAACTCAAACGTGCTCAGCAGTCAGATCCCACATGTGCACAGGTAATTACTTATTGTAGGTCAGGATGGCCATTACGAAACCAACTCAGAGGGAACATCCTTCAGTATTGGCAGGCAAAGGACAGTTTGACGTTGGCAGATGACTTTATGGTAGTTGCATTGTCATACCTCCTACTCTCCATGTGAAAGGGAGTTTTGGAAAAGTTTCATTGTGGACACCAGGGCATACACAAATATCCCCTGAGTATGAACTCATCAGTTTGGTGGCCAGGATCCAGATAGCAAATGGAGGAGTTTATCAAGACATGCCCAACATGTATGCAAGCTGCCACGCCTTCAAGGGAGCCTATGTTCAGTACACCGTTAACTACCCACAAACCCTTGGGAGAAAGTCGGCTCAGACTTGTTTGAGCTACAGGGAACCAATTATCTGCTCATAGTTGACTACTTCTCCAGATACATCGAGATTCAGAAGCTTCACAACACCACATCTGCCAATATCATCACTGTTATGAAAGCAATTGTTGCAAGGCATGGAATACCATCTGCATTGATTTCGGACAATGGAACTCAGTATGCCTCAAAGGAAATGAAAGAGTATACTGAAAGGTATGGATTTAACCACATTACCAGCAGTCCGTATTTTTCACAAAGCAATGGGCTAGCAGAGAAAAGTGCGAAAACAGTGAAGTCCTTTTGGAAAAGGCAAATGATCCATATTTGGCGCTGCTTGGTTACCAAAGTACACCCCTCACTTGGTGTAGGTTTAGTCCTGCTAAACTACTGATGGGCAGAAAGCTTCGTACAAACATTCCCCAACACACACAGGAGCTGGTTCCTCATTGATCCTACCTACCAGATTTTCACAAGAAAGAAGCAGCTTTCAAAGCCAAACAGAAGAACCATTATGATTGTTGTCTTCGAGTAAAGCAGTTGGATCCTCTACCAGAAGATCAATTGGTGTGGGTCAGAACCAACAATCAACAAGTACCAGATCGTGTAATTCAAGCAGCCAGGTCGTATTTGGTTGAAACACCAGCTGGACAAGTTCATAGAAATTAATTGTCTACATCTTAATGTCAACCAGGGACCTTCCAATCAGACAGATGAGCACACCGAACCAAATGCTAACAACTTTGAGCCACCTAGCCTCTATATATGCTTCCGTACTGGAGCACCTTTCATGCCTCCCAACGGACTTACCTACTGGAGGAAGGGAGATGTAGTGTGATGCATCAATCTTGCATCATCTCTGTAACTGATACTGAGCTGAAGATCCACGGACCGAAACGTCCTGTTATCAAGTGAAGTTAGTGCTGCGTTATAGGCTCAACAACGTACTAGTTCATATATATATATATATATATATATATATATATATATATATATATATATATATATATATATATATGTATTATATATATATATATGTATGTATATATGTATGTATGTATGTATCTATCTATCTATCTATCTATCTATCTATCTATCTATCTATCTATCTATCTATCTATCTGTATACATATATATATATATATATATTATATATATATATATATATATATATATATATATATATATATATTATATATATATATATATATTATAATATTCAATTCAATTCAATTAAAACTTTACAATCACATATTGTTGGGTGAGGAAGTGGAGACAGTGAACTAATCGCATGATACAAAATTGATTGATGATCCATACATCAATGTGTGATGTGGCCAGAAATTAATTTGAGATATAAAGATTATCATAATGTTGGTGAAACACATATACATGAGAAATCAGGTATTTACGGATGTGACAAATGAACTGGAGCATGGGCAAACAAAGTGGAATGTACAAGGATGATCTGGATTGAAGTGAACTCTAAAATGACTCCAAAAATATTTATTAATGAGATCTTAAGGTGTCTGAAGGGAAGTGATATGTCAATTGGAAGTATAGCGTTCCACAGGCGTACAATTCAATTAAAGTAGAAGTGCCGTGTAGTGTTGGTCTGTTTAAATTCATACTGCAATTTGTAATCAGAGCCTTGTCGTGTGGGAGTAGTGATGAAAGACATGTAATTATGAATCTGGACATTGTCTGGTGATTGTAGGCATTTAATCAAGAATAGAATATCATGGATTTCCAGACAATACGTTACAGGAAGTGGGTTTGATGCTATGAGTCGCTGCTTGTAATAATTAAGATTTGTAATCATTGAGAATATATTTAATTACTCTGTGCTGTACTAATTCAATGGGTGAAATGTCTGTGATGGTGTGCAGCCTCCAAAGTTGGGAACAGTACATCAGTTTCGATCTAACCAAAGACATGTATAAAGATCTGCGAAGTGGTACTGATGAATGATGTGAGGTGTGCCCTTTCACAAAGTATATGGAATAATAGGCAGATGAGCATATGGCTTTTATGTGATTATTCCATTTTAGGTTGTGGCTGATGATAATTCCTAGATCTCAGTGGATGTGTAACGGTGGAAATTATTTCTTGAGATATGCTCTATGTTGGATTAGGAATGTTAGTAGATACTCGAAGAGAGGGAGAATCAAATACATGCATTTTTGGAGGGATTAAGCTGCAGGTTCCATTTGGTACACCAGCTTGATAGTTAATGGATATCAGGTTGCAATGCATCATCATTATAAATTCCATAATCTTACGGATGAGTAAATTGGTATCATCTGCAAATAGGTATGGTAATGACAAGTGGATGTTCAGGGGCTAATTTATGTAGATGAGAAAGAGGAGTGGTCCCAGTATGCTACCTTGAGGGACAACTGAGAGGACTGGTAGCATCGATGATTGAGGAACCGTTGATTTTAACATACACTGTAGTATAGGCCAGGTGGTGTTGCAGTTATGACCTGATTGAACATCCAGCACCATAGGGGTCCACATATTCCATACTGCCATAACTTATAAATAGAAGTTCATTGTGTAAAACAGAGATATGTCAATTGCTTATACTATCTTCTTGCAGGATGGAGTTGTCAGCTAGAATAAAAACTCTGGAAGAAATACTGATGGCTATGAAAGAAAAAATCAGCTAGATATAATGTATTGTATTTAGTCATAATATTATATAACATTGTGTAGATAATATGCATATAATTTAGTACATACGTACATATATACAATATTATGATAAACTTACTTATTCAAGAACATTGTGTACATGTATATTGCAATATTAGATAATTATTGTGGTGTACACGAGTTCACACAATGTCATGGCTTGTGAACATAGTTGGTTGTGACTTTTATGCTATCACTTGGTCTTTGCATGGAAGATGAAGTGATCAGAATCGCAGTTGGTCTCTGTATAGGAGTGCCCCTTGTCATCCCACATCCATGTCAGCATTGTGGGACATTTAAAATTTGTAGATGAGATGGCCTCCCATGCCCTGGGGTGCAGGAACAGCAAGGGACATCAGATGACATTGTGTATGCTACATACTAGACATGGTAGATCTCAAATGTTTAAAGCAGATGCACTTCTTGCTAAGCATCTCTATACACTGAATTGCAAAGAATTGCAAAAGAATTTTAACTGAATTCCAGAAACTGACCATTACATATGCCATAGATATTTGCTACAAACATGCACCTATTTACTGATCATGTAATTTTTTGTGAGATGACAAATTGTTCTCCACAAAGAATGCCAGGTTCATACAATTGCAAGTGCTCTCGTAGTAGTATGACAACTATATACATATGACTATCTTGATGTATGCTTCACAGTCACATCTAATTGTTTCTTAACGCTTATCAATGTATATATACCACTAGTTTTATTTATTTGACACTATAGTCCTAGTATGCTGCTTTATTGTATGACAGCTGATGAAGGTTCATGAACCGAAGCGTCCTAATTTTGTTCTTATCTTGAATGTGCTACAAGAAACTTAATTAATTGATATAAGTTAGATTGCGTAGCAATGAGCACCTGTGAAATGGTATAAGAAGCAGGGGCGTAGCCAAAAGAAAAAGAAGGGAGTTTCTTAAAGGCTAAGATCATGGGCATGATGCAGTGTACCAAAATCTTTGGTGGTATCGTAGACACATTGCACTATAGCAAGTATAGCCAGTACTTGCTATAGTATACACATCATACACATACTATAGCATGTGTATGATGTCAATACTGTGGCCACATGCATGCTTGGGAGCACCACGGGTATGAACATATATATACATTAGTATTGGTAATTTGAAATCTAAGCCGTAATAATATATGCTTTTATTAGACAAGGAGCTAGAAACAACTAAAAGGAGCACAAAGTGTCAACAGTATTCACAACATTTGTTGTCACGTGCTCTGCAGAACCATATAGCAGGTGTTTGCAGGTGACAACTGGAGAAAGTGTTGGGATTAATTGTATGATTAATTAGCATACTGGTGGCTTCACTTAAAGGGATCTTATTAATGAGGGGGGTTTCCTGACAACCAGGAAACAATGGACCTATGCCCCTGAGAAGTACAGCGTAGCTTGCAGTAGACGTAATATTGTAGTTACGTGTTGAATGCTACAGGTGTTAGCCGAGTCCTCCACTATATAGCTCACATGCATGTGCATAATATATGTGTATATACAGATACAATACCTTTATGTACAGTACCTGTTACTGTGACAGAATTACTTGTATCTAGGATCGAATACAACTAGGGCTGAGGCTAAAATGCCGGCATAGTTTCCAGAATAATAGGTTTCTAAACTAATGGAGCATAATTCCGGAATAAACGGATAGAATATGGGAATTACTGTTGAATCAGATGATCCCTCCAGAACAGTGGTACCATTGTACAGTTTTCCCATTGAGTTTGAAACACTAACATTATAAGATATTTCGCATGTATTATACTGATATTGTGTAACTTCATGACTTCAATCACAAGTTTTCACAAGTCAACTTGAAGTTGTGTTGCAATAGAATATTCAGTGAGAATGCATCATGGAATAATTGGAGTAATTTACGGCATAATAGGATGAAATCTTGAGCACAGTGGAATAGCATATTAGGCAAACAATTTAGCATAATAGCCTCAGCCCTAAATACAACATGCCATCAATATGGAGACTGAATACTACCATGACCTTACATAAGGTCAAATACATATATAATTCAAAGCATCTACTGAGATATCATTATATATAATGGCCCACACGTAAGTATATATGCACTATAAGTTATAGTCTACGATTATCATAGACACTCTATGACTACATACAATGTACTACCACTTGTCTTAATGTAAAATAACCTGGCTGGATAATAATTTATATAAGGGAGCCGTGATTATTGTCTCGAAATGCATGGTATTGTGCATTTCTGGTGACAACCTAGAATAATATGGATGACTAGTGGTTTGCCATATATTTGATTGAATGCAGATAATTAAATGATATTGATTTATATATATAATATATTTGTCTGAGACTATGGCGATGAACTACATTCTAGTGGGGAGTAACATATTTACTGGCCTCGCACCTTGGGTTGCGGCCAGTAAGTTACATGCAGCCCATGCACTAAAACTGTAGTAATTAGTACATACCTATACCATTTATGCATCCATCTGCATCCCTGAGTATGTATAGTCCTAGTATAATACATACAAAATATACATGTAGTATCTTTTTTGATTCAGATATGTCTGCTGGGATATGCCTTTCTGCTTCTCTTACTGTATCATGCATCCTGTGTAATAATACTACTATAATCCATTTCCCAAATAATTCCCATTGTCATTTGATATATAAGCCAATATATATGAATAGTAGAAGTACAATGAAACCTGTGAATATATAAAGACCACTCAAGGGACCACCTAATCCATGGTCTCTATAAACAGGTGGTCATTATGTAGAGGTGCAACAGTACTGATTTAGTGGTTCCTGGACCTGTCCAGAGTGGTCTCTATTGACAGGTGGTTCTTCTATACAGGTGGCATTTAAGACAGGTTTCACAGTAGTAGTAGATACATGAACTTCATTCACGGATATCAAGACACATAGTATACTTATTAGGATAACTATAGAACAGGGAGTGAAGGACAACATTGGCACTACACCTGGTGGGCGATATTACTTGATGATATTACTTTAATCTTCATGCTAACATATTCTCAGTAATGCCTTCATGCTTCAACAATACGCACACCCATTTATTCTTATGCATACATTATCCTAAGCACACCATGCATGGATTAGAAGTTTGCCTTTGTGATCTTCAGGTGATTGGTGTGGACTTCAAAATACTGTATAAAGGAATACAAAAATATATGCACACGAGGAATTAAGTACTGCGTACATGCATACTATGTTGTGGCCATAACTTGGGTAGTGTAAAATGTGAGTATACACCATCACCACTGACTATATACGTATGTATGTCAGGGACCAATCAGGGACCTATAGTATGTGCAGTCTCTGTAGACAGGTGGTCCACATGTAGAGGACCAGGGGCATTAGTATTACAGTGGTTCATGGACAAGCCTATATTGGCCACTATCAACAAGTTGTCCATTTGAACTCGGGATCGAGAGTCAATGAAATGTTACAAAATGGGGATCAAAGATAAGGTTAAGAAATTAGCATGTATTTGTGTAGAATGTTTTTCTATCCTTCCTATGTTTGCAGTACATTCTTTTCAGATGATTTTTTGCATTTGATCACCAATTCATGATACTTGTTTGTTGGGTACCATTCACAAACACTTACAAAGCATGTTTCATTGACGTTGTTCTTGATCCAAATCATCTCAGGAGTTGCTCTTGCAGGATCAAGTACGAACTTCACAAATGAGGTCCTACATGTGCAAGAATGAGCATAGTACCTGCTCAACACTAAAACAGGCATACATACATACATATTTGAAGAACAAAAATTATTGCATGTCAAATGTACAGTATAATAAGAATATACTGTACACTTCCCACTAGTCTGGCCTGCTACAACTGTCCCACGTACACGCCGGCATACATGGGACGGTTGTAGCAGGCCAGACTACCTTCCCACATATTATTCAATGTCTTTATGATAGCAATGTAAAAGGTTACTATGGGTGCAAATAATACTTACAATGTTTTAGTTCAAGAAGGGTAGGTTATTGCTATGGAAATATTGTTGGGGACTGCCACAGACAGCCATTATGCTGAATTCATTTGGACTCTGGTGTGCATAACATTCTCTGATTACTGCGTACAGAAAACATCGATCAAACAGGAAAGTATTTGATCCATAATATATAGTGCACAAACACACACACACACACACATGTATATATATATATATATATATATATATATATATATATATATATATATATATATATATATAGATAGATATAGATAGATAGATAGATAGATAGATAGATAGATAGATAGATAGATAGATAGATAGATAGATAGAGATAGATAGATAGATGTGTATATATATATAGATAGATATAGATACATATATATATATAATATATATATATATATATATATATATATATATAATTGATAAAATCTTGTACAATATGATGTGGTACACGGGCCTAGAGTACACAGTACACAAAAATCAGACAAGCCAACAAGTATACATGAGTCACATAGAACATGAACCTAGAACTGATACTAATATATATATATATATATATATATATAGATATAGATATAGATAGATAGATAGATAGATAGATAGATAGATAGATAGATAGATAAACTCCTATTTTAATTTGTAATATATATGCAGTATATACTGCATATATAATAGAAATTAAAATAGGAGTTTGTACTCACAATTGTTTTCGAAACCAGTAATCACCAATAGTTTACAAAACAATGTTCAACAAATGTTCAGCTGGAGCAGATTAAATTGACATGTCCTGTGTATTCTTCATATTATACACAATGATAAATGTGGTGGGCCAGGAGTCCTCACAAGTTATTAACCTGAATTACAACTTCTCTGAGCAAACTAAACTAGCTACTTTCCAGACTAACTAGGTTAGGGTATAGGCTAGGCTTCTGTAAACTTTAATGGTCATTGGGTCTATATTAAGGCGGCAGGACCTGATCGTGTACAACCCCTCTCCTGTGTAGTGCATTCTACCAAAATTTTCCAGTGACAGTGACCACCTGTTGCAGTGGGGGGTACAGAGGGTTGAGGAATACAGGGAAGAATTAACACGAACACTCTCTGCATGAATGAAGAGAAAAAATCTGTAGCTGTTCAGGAAGAGTCAAAGGTTTATGGGGATTTAAAGACAGAAGCAACTGAAATGGCAATCTGACTTAATGCACATATAAATATAGAGGCTATAATTATAACTTTGGCAGTCACTCCCAAATACACCACTCTGCCAGTTTGGCACGTAACTGGGATATGATACACCAGGGCAGTTCTATTAGTGCTAGATGCATGTGGTAATGTGTGTGATCTTTGCCTTACATCCTGCAGTGTCCATGTAGGCTTATATGTACCGTAACATAGCCACATATTGTAATTACTGCATAGCCACATATTGTAATTACTGCAAACAGAGAATATCAAACAGGGAAGCATTTGATCCATATGATTGTGTTACAATATCCAGACAAGTACTGGAAAACAGGAGCTAGTTTTGACTACAATGCACATGGATATACTTACTCTTTTGCTGCAGGATAGGTCACTTCGACACTTGTGATATTGCTGTACGATCCAGAATATGTGATATTATATGTGGTCTTATCCATAAGACCTATTGGATAGTGGTACCAGTTGGGGTTGCCCCAGCCAATGCTGTATTCACACACCTGCAGTACAATGTGAAAGCATATAGAATAGGTGATTGTAGACTGTTGAACTAAGTTAGTATAATATACAGTGCCTTGAATAGTACACATTCATAGACTGCACTCATTACTCTCTCCCTACTTCATGTATAGTACTGAAAATGATACAACTAGTACAGTCAGTGTGTATCTCTGATAATACTGTAAGAGTTGCACCTTGCTGGTATGTACACTACTTGCTAACCAGGTTTGACTGTGGTCATGTTGCTACCTAAACGATCTAGTAGTTGCAAGGAAACTGTGTGTGTGTGATAACACTATTAGTTGCCATTAACTTCACTGCTGCTGCTGTTGTTGCATGGTGAAAAGGTCACTTTGCACTGTATCCCAATATACAGTTAAGTGAATTCTAGTTAATCCGCCATTGCTTTATCTGCCAAACCCTTCTATATGCCATCAATTCCATGATTTGATTGAGAAGACTGCACTAATCCATCAAACCCATTAATTTACCCATTTTTTCAAAATGAATATTGATAGATTAAATGAGAATTCCGGCTGCACTGCCAACTGTCATTCTCTCTGCTTCGCTCCACAATCCTATGCATCAGAGGCTCCAGATCATGTCACTATCACATTCCACGATATCCAGCCTTTACTGATCTAGCTAGTGGTCAATGAACTGAATATCGCCAAGTACTAAACTTTTATTTCGTATGTTTTTCACTTGACTTTTGTTTTATCATACCCTATGTCCATGTTGACTGCAAACAAGGTATCTCCTTTACACCTGTATAGTCACCTTAGTAGTCTATTCTGTATGTACTGTGCATGCTTGCCTAAGGGCTCCAATAATTAGTAATGGCATAAAGGTGTCATATTACATACATACGTACATACAGTAATGACCAATTTCCTAAAGTACAATATTAAAGGAACTATAATGCATACAGTGAAACCTCTACACTAAGGACACCCTTGGGACCATAGTTAGCTGTTCTGTGGAGGTGTCCTTATTTTGGGGAGCCTGAACATACACATGCATGTCAATGTGAGGGATCTTGAATGAGACCGAGCAAAAGTGTCCTGTTAAAGGAGGTGGCTGCATTGCAGAGGTGTCCTTTTATAGAAGTTTCACTGTGTGTCCGAATGGAGGCAAAGGCCTCTATTTGTTTCAGGTTATGTACATATATATACTTCTGATCTGGCCTCTATTTGAAGTCCAGCTTAATTGTATTAAATTTCATATACCTATTGTGACAATCGTGTACAATATGGCATACGCACATTACGTAGACTATTTTGTGCATATGGTTATTTGCATTATTTGTCTAGAAAGAGAGTGTAGTCAGAGGATACCACATCTGTAATGCACTATGTGGCCTAATCTATATAGCCAGCCACTGTACATGGTACAAATATGGTGTGATGTGCAATATCGACACCTACTCAACTGGCCTTCTAATTGAGACCTGGCCGGCCTATGTTTGGACCAGAACTCTATCCAAAGCTCAACTTCTATTAAAAGACCTGAATATTAAAGTCCTTGTATCTATTCAAGCCCAGATGACATATAATATCATTGGGCCATAAAATACAATGAATACTTGCACAGTTTTCCTTCTGATTTACCATACAACATACCACATTCAGTAGAAAAAGGTTGCTAATAGCAGATCAAATCCTCACGCGATCTTTCACCAGTGTGCTATAAGGCCTTTTCGGGGAATACCACCCTTCATCAGTAGCACTGGGTGACATCCTCTGATAGCCAGGACCCAACTGAAAAGCTGAGGATGGGCTGTACTGAGGACCAATGAAAATCGCTTATTTGATCTGTTGAAAATAGCTAGTTACAGGGGTGACAGAATTTGGAAATTGCCATAACCAGATAACCCCCTGCAGTGGACCGTTTCTAAGTTTGAAAACTTAGAGGTCCGTTGCCACTTGGCCGTTATAATCAAAGGAACTAAAAGACACTTCAGCCACGTGTAGGTATGTGTGGCGTTTCAACAAAAACTTCTATTAGTCCTGGTTATGAAGGACAGTAATAGTAACAGAAAAAGGTTGCTAATAGCAGATCAAATCCATTTGGTTATGGCAATTTCCAAATTCTGTCATACCACATTCAGTATTGCCTATTCCATATATGTGAAATGAGATACATTATTAAGGAAAAGAGTATAATAGCAATATTATAACTAACAGGTGTTCTGCAATGAGAAAATGCAGCAATGCTTAAGTACATAATAAGACAATGCATTTATTAGACTACAAATTGGCAAGCACTTACTGCAACATTTATTCCATTGCAATCTGTGATGAGAGGTGCACATGGGCTGTAGCGATAATATGGGTAATTTCCCTTGTTTGGACCAGGTATAGTTAGCCTACATGTTACAAAGCGCAAAATTAATTTAAAGATCCCAATTGCATACATTCTTCTACTGTGTCACAGAATAGAGATGAAAGGAAAAAAAAATGATAACTATCAACTTATGTACAGTATCTATCCATAACTGAGATGCCCAGTTTGCTCCCAGACATACGTACGTATACAAGTGGAGCAGTGTAGAAAAGATTCAGTGAAACATCTTGGGAAAACTGGCATTCCCACAATTGGGAATGCTTTTTTGGTGGATTAGCGGGGTTGGCGGTTTAACGAGGTTTGAAAACAGTACATGCATATTTGCATGCATGCATATTCTGCTTTTGGAAACTAGGGTAGATTAGTGAGTTTGGCGGATTATAGAGGTTTCACTGTACATAAAAGATTGAGGGTATGGGTACAAGACTTATGTGTTAGTACAGTGGAACCCTCTCAACAAACATGCTTACTGTGAAATCTAGCTCTCTTAAGATGAAATTCATTTCAAGCCCAAAGGTAGAATTCAGTATGGATTTAAGTTCTATTGAGATGAAATTCTCTTAAGGATTTAAGTTTTATTAAGATAAAATTCTCTTAAGATGAACATATTTACAAGATTGTTCCCTTGAGTTTCATCTTAAGAGGGTTCCACTGTAATACAAAAGCTCAAATGAACATAGTATTATATACAGTAAGTGGGCAAGCTCTGAATAAGGCAGGTTCATTATTTGGATGGTAATAATGGTAGCACAAAAATTGCTAATCACTTCTTCACTTGGATGCCTTGAGTGAAGTATCCCTGAACTTCTTCCAAATTGTTTTTTACTAATTTGGCTGTCATTTCATTGAATTTCTGTGTGTTATAAAACTGTGCAATGTGCAACACAAAGACCCATTATTGGTAGCTCATTAACTGATACTAGGCCATTGACTGCAGTAACTCCAATTTTGTGCTGTGTTAAAGTTGTACCATGCATCTGATTACAAAGAAAGGTTGATACTAGCAGATCAGATTCTCACATGATCTTTCACTGGTGTGCCATAACACCATAACCACATGCAGATGAGCAAAGGGCATAAATGTTGATAAGGGCTATTTGTCTGTAAGGGAGTTGAAAACATTTGCAGCATCCACCAACATGGCTGCTTCTGTACATGTATGTATGTTGTCATCAAAATTCTAGCCATTGCTCTTGTATGTGCAGCTTCACACCGCCACCTCACAAACCTCATCTGCAACAGAGCAAGTTTATGTAGCTTATTATCCTGTATGACATCACTCCAATAGTGGTTGGTCGAACAGCAGGGCATTTGTCCAGAGTAATGTGCTGAGATGCAGTATACGTAAACAGTCCAAATTGATTAGGATCCACATATATGTGGTACAACTCGATCTTCTTTGCAACGTTATACAGGAATACAGATGAGCCAAATTCTGGAATGAAGTGCACATCTTTTCCAGTCCTCAGCATCAACCCCAGAAAGTCCAGCACCACTTTCTAGGCATATCAATAAATAGCTTGCTGTTATTGAATCAAATACAACGGTACAAAACTCCTTGCCATGGTGATCGTTAGACTTAGTCTAGTTCTTTATCTACAACTGGTGCATTATTGGGATGTTTCACAGTTAACTTTACAAGAAAAATCCGCTCTTCCTTCCCTTAATTTTGTCGGAATTATTGTTCTCCATGTCAAAGCATCGAGAACATTAAAGCCGACCTCATGCTTTGAGAGTAGACAGATGGCTACACTAACTTTGATAAAGACAAAAGGGAGACAAATTAACTACCTCTTCATCTGTTCTTCTAATCTTCTGGCGAGGACTAGGACATGTTTGCGGTG
>CAUJGJ010000487.1:2300400-2372900 GCA_963170055.1 Halisarca cf. caerulea
CAAGAATCTAGAGCCCGTCTACTGGCCGCCAGAACAAGGGAATCAGGAGCATGGCTCCATGCAGCACCAGTATCCTCCCTTGGGCTGCAATTGTCCAATGATGCTGTGCGGATCACCATTGGTCTGAGAGTAGGTGCTTCCATTGTTCAACCCCACTCTTGCGCATTGTGTGCCAAAGAAGTGGATCATCTTGCCCGACATGACTTGAGCTGCAAGTCTAGCCAGGGTAGAACTCCTAGGCATAACAACTTGAATGCCATTATCCACCGTGCCCTAAGTGCTGCTAAAGTTCCATCCCGTCTTGAACCATCTGGCCTTCACCGTTCAGATGGTAAACGCCCAGATGGCATGACAATGGTCCCGTGGTCCCAGGGAAAGTTCCTAGTCTGGGACGCCACATGTGTCGACACTTTCTGTCCCTCAAACCAACTCAGAGCTTCCCTGGAACCTGGGGGAGCAGCTGCATATGCAGAGCTTGAGAAGACAAGAAAGTATGCCCACCTGGATCATACATATCATTTCCAACCTGTTGCTGTGGAAACCTGTGGCTCCTTTGGTCCTGATTCAAGGTCTTTCTTGCAGGATCTTGGACACCGCCTCAGGATGGCCACAGGTGAGACCCGGTCATTTTCTTTCCTGCTCCAGCGCATGTCAGTAGCTATTCAGACAGGCAATGCTGTCTCAGTGCTTGGCACCCTGCCCACCAATAATGATTGTGACAATGATCTCTTTGTTTAGTTTTTTTTTCTGTTCATACTTGTCTTTTTTTTCTTATTCTGTACAATGTAATTTGTGGTTGTGTGTCTTTGTTTTAATTGCTCCATATTATTATTAATAATTATTAATAATAAGTTAGGTCCATGTAATTTAACATTGTTTTTCTCATCACTTCCTGTACCTTATCATTATAATAATAATAATAATAGTATAATAATAATAATAACGCGTTGTTGGCCAAAGATGGCGGCCAACACGCGGGTGATCATTGCTGAAGATGAGCTTGAAGTGACGTCTCAGTCAAAGAATCGGTCAATGGATAAGGCAGGGAACTGGTCGAAACATCAAGTTCCCAGTGACTGCCATCGCCATCGCTTGCTGCTTTCCATGGGATGGGGAGCATCCTTCTTTGCACCTTCCGCCTTTTCGGCTTTTGCTGTTGGCGCTCCTCACCCATGGACAGTCTGTCGGGCTGAGATAGAGCAGGAAGAACAGTCGCTGGCCGTATCAGGCTTCCTTCTTCTACGTTGGCAGTTGCCCAAGGGCATTAAGGAGTGCGTTCTTCTTTGCACCTCCCGCCATTTTGGCATTGCTGTTGGCGCCTCCTTACATTTGCTTATGGACAGCTACGACGGGAAGAGAGCTAAGCCTTACTTGCCTTGTCATTGACAGTAATTATAGGTCTAGAACAATTAGAATGACTTGTTGTAAATTTTATAATAATAAATGTAATAATAATAATAATAATAGTAATACTAATAATAATACCACTGGAATAATAATATACGCATACTAAGCCAGAGGTCCCGAGGTGGTATAATGATACATAACTCTAATATGATGTATACAAACCCTTGTAGCATAGAGCTGTGTATGTTTTGTTATTTTAAGACATTCCTGTGCTGCACAGATTCAACATGCCATATATGCAAGTATGCAAGGGAGTTTTTGTGGCCTGCGATAACTGCTGTATAATCCACCAAGACTGGGGAATCTCTCTACAAGAATTACACCAGAGATCTCTGAACGGGGGTTGTGCTATCTAGAGCAGGAACAGGTAAATTATGTATGAAATTCTTTACTTCTTGCTATGTGTAAGTTCTAACTTCTGGAACAATATATAGATGGTTTATGTTGGGAATATTATACTACAAACTAATTAGTTGAATTAATCAATAGTAAACGATTCTAGCAAAATAGTTACTAAATCAGATCAATGATTATTCAGTCATCTTGGAATGGTGGTTTGGCCACTTATTAGATAAATCCAGGGCATCTTCCAGTGGACTCAAAACTAAGGCAATGGTACGTAAAAATTCGTGACAAATGTTAATAAATCTCTTGGTAGCTCCCTGCACACTCACACTGCTCTGAATGAAATAATGTAGTCCACGAAGCCTTTGCAACAGGTAATGTCTCAGCCACCTCAGAGCCCCATGGCCTCTGTACATAGTAGTGATGGTAAAAGACCTGATGGTACATACGTATGATCACGAGTGACTATCATTCCCTGGGGTAGGAACAAGGCACTGGACCAGGTGTGCATGGGATGTGACATGCTGGGAGTCATTCACCACTTCCAATGTCCAGCTGTACTCATCCAATTCTGGACTTTTAGCCAACTACGTATGGTGCTGGCCAAAAAGGCAGGTATTACCAAATGCTTAAAGTTTGTCACAAATTTGTACCAATTGCCTTCATTTATAAATACTGTATCTACTGGTGCTTTTGGCAAAGATCATCAAAGAAGTATAGCAAACAGTTTAATTGTTACATCACAAAAGACCCACTCTCATATCACAATGAATGTCAACAAAACAGCTGGTGTATTTTACTGTATATGCATGCGCACATAAACGTAAATAGTCCCTAGCTTGATCAGGATTGACATAAGTGGTGTAACACTTCTTTGCAGCCAAAGTTATACTGAAACAAAAATGAGGTCAATTCTTGAATGAATTGCATATCCTTTTCCAGCCTGCAGCATCAACCCCGACAAGTCCAGCACCACTTTCTAGGTACATCAATTAATAACTTGCTGTTATTGAGTCAATTATGATGGGCCGGACAAAACTCCTTGCCATGGTGATTTCAGGACTTATGGCCTAGTTCTTTTCTACAACAGGTGCATTGTTGGGATGTTTCACAGTTTAAGTGGCTTTTTAAGGACAATCCACTCTTCCTGCTCCTTAATTTTGGCATTAAGAACAAAAATCCTGACCTCATGCTTTGAGAGTAGACAAATTGGCTGCACTGACTTTGACAAAGACTAGTTTTGGATGTCATGTCATGAGAAGAGGGTCTAGTTTCGAGACTAGACAAAGGGAAGACAAGATACCTCTTTTCCTACTCTTCTAGTCTTCTGGCAGGGACTAGGACATGTTTATGATGGATAAGGGAGGTGGGGATGGGGTTGTAGTAGCAAAGTAGGCATGCATATGGCTGCAGTTATGGCAATTGATTCTCTGTCATCAGATATACCATATGATCGGGAAAGAAGGAAGATTTGTAACAAATTGTTGTCAATTATATCTAATCACTTCCACTTCCGCTGAACGTATATACACCATACAATTCTCGGAGTCCACACCGGCGTGAAACAATGCGCTTTTCTGTACTGAGACTATTTTAGCCTAACCGTCCAGAATCGACCCTCTTTAATCATTGATACTCGACGAGTATCATTGCTTTAATCTACTGGAACATATTATTAAGATTCTTAGAAAAACGGGGGGAAATTGAAGAATACGTCTACGGTCTAGACAATAAGTAATAAGTTTGACAACTCACGGAAGTTTTACTCCTTGAAACACCTGGCTGATGTCAAAGACACCCATAGATCGTTCCATCTTACACTGGCAAGGCTTATCAATAGATTCTGGAAGACAGTTTTCATGTTGTAGCGGAGTAGCAGACGCCAGCAACGATAAGAGAATGGCGAGGAAGTTCACAGACATTGCGTTATAAATAATATTAGTGTTGTGATCTAAGCCAGAGGTGCTGTCACACCAAATCTTGTCCCCCCTAAAAGTTGTCCGGCGTGGGCGCTTATCAAATACAAACTCTATACCGTCGAGGCGTTAGGGTTAGGGTTGGGTTAGGGTTTAGTATTGATGAAACGAGAGGGGGACAACTTACGGCAGGGGACCATTCACGGCATGACAGTGCCCTTGTAGCGTAGAGTCGCGTATATGGCATTCCTGCAGCACAAGTTCAACATCCCATACATACCACCATAGACTTTCTAATACTATGATGCCAGTATGCAAGGGAGTTTCTGTGGCCTGTGAGAGCTGCCTTAATCCGCTAAGGCGGGGAGTTCATCTCTCTACACGAAATATGCGAGAGATCTCTGAACGGAGGTTGTCCAGACTAGGAACAAGGTAAATTATGTGTAGAAATTTTACTTCTGGTTACGACAGACGGTTTTATGTTCCTAACGTAACGTAAATAAAGAAATTAATATCTCTAACGTCGTTAGAGGTACTCTATACGATAAACTGTTACTAATTAGTTTCTAGCAAAACAGTTGTTTAAATCAGATCAGCGATTCATCGATGAATGGTGGTTTTGCTAGTTATTTGATAAAAATCTAGAGCATCTTTGCCAAAAGCACCAGTGAATTAAGGCAAGGTAAAAATTTCCAACAAATGTTAATCTCTTGGTAGCTCCCTGCACACTCACACTGCTCTGAATGGAATAATGTAGTCCACAAAGCCTTTGCAATAGCTTATGTCTCAGCCACCTTAGAGCCCCGTGGCCTCTGTACATCACATGCAGTGATGGTAAAAGGCCATGCAGATGGTATGAACATGGGTGACTATCATCCCCTAGGTTAGGGGCAAGGCACTGGACCAGGTGTGCATGGGATGTGACATGCTGGGAGTCATTCACCACTTCCAATGTCCTCAGCCAGTACCGATCTGTTAGCCAACTACGTATGGTGCTGGCCTGAAGGTAGACATTACCAAGTGCTTAAAGTTTGCCACAAATTTGTACCAATTGCCTTCGTTTGTATATACTGTATCTACTGGTGCTTCGGGCAAAGATCACCAAAGAAGTAGCAAGTAATCTTGTAGCATACAACCCAGAGGGGTCCTCTCATTATCTCAACCAATGTCAATGAAATAGAGTAAGATATTGTGTATGCATACACACATTATATACGTATCTTAGAATGTAATTATCATTTATGCACACACACACACACACACACACACACACACACACACACACACACACACACACGCACGCACGCACACACACACACACACACACACACACACACGCACACACACACACATGTACACACCACACGCGCGCACACACACACATTTACACACACACACACACACACACACACACACACACACACACACACACACACACACACACACACACGCACACACACACACATGTACACACACACACGCGCGCACACACACACATTTACACACACACACACACACACACACACACACACACACACACACACACACACACACACACACACACACATGCACACACATATACACACACACACAAAATGTAATAAACTATCCTTGCATGATAGCTTCCTAATATAATTCTGAAGGACATCCACCCAGGGATTTCCATTAACCCAGTGTGTGACTGCACCCATCTGTGCAAATTTCTGAAGAGCTCGAATAATCCTAGGCAAATTGAACTTGCTCGAAATTGACTGGCCTACCTCAACACCATCACATTCACATAAATCCTATATCTGTGACACCCTATCCTTGTTTGGCCCACAGCAGTGTGTGAGTGAACCAACTCACATAAAATGGTACCATTCTTAACCTCACAATGTGTGACCACCAAGATATGATCTGACAGCTGACAGTACAACATGTAGCTTGAAATCTGATCATCACCTAACATCTTTTGATGTATCCTCTATTCCCATTCCCAATTTAGATACAGTAACTACATCAAGGTATATATATGCTGAAACAGACTATAAGAACTAGAAGACATACATACCTATACATTCCAACCAACAACTCCTTTGTCACTGGCATCAAAATAGAACCTGCATGTAAACTGTCTGTACCTCATATATAAGTAGGTCAAATCCAAACTAGCCGGACTTGGTTGACACCATTGATCAAACATAGCTTACCAAAAATGAGTACAGAAAAATTTATCCTATGTAAATGGATTGATTGTAAACTGTCCCAATTACATGCATCTGAATCAGAGAAGAAACGATCATATGATGAGAGAATCAGAGAGGCTGAAGGAGGAACATTTACACCAATCGTATTTTCAACATTAGGAGTTTGGCCATGCATCAGCTGATGCAAGATACAAAAGGCTAGCCACATTGATTGCTGAGAAGAGAAACCTACAGCACCACCATCAGGTGGATTCCATGCTGCTTTACATTTGTCTTGATCAGATCAGCCATACTCTGCCTGAGAGGACATCGATCTCAGCAAGGATGCCCCGATAGAAGTGACCAATGACGTACATGCAACATATCTAGACATGATTGTACGTGGCCACTGAAGAGAGCCACATCTAACTATAGTATGATATTGGACAATGCGTGATCTTAGGTCATATACATATAGTATTGACGCTTTATAATAATTTGTAGATTTTGTCATCTGAATCAGAGTTACAACAAGAATGACTGCAGTCAGAGCAAAGTATAACTCTGATATGTATCACCAATATCCACCTTGGGGACTTCAAAGAGATGTACAAGTACCTATAACAGTAAAGTTTCCAGCTGCAATAATTTTGATTTGCCACAGCTTATCACCTACATACCTAAACCTAGACGTATGCAAGCCCTGCAAACAAAGCCCACACCTTTAATTTCTGCATAGTTCAATAGAACCTATGCCTCCATCTTATTTAATCTGCACCCATTGATAACGAACAATTGACAACCATCTAGCTCTAATCAACTGAACTTCTCCAAGATCACACCATATATATATAGTAAAACGTGTAATGTCCAACTCAGGTCCACATAACCTACATAGTCAAGAAATTGGGTTCAACACTTTTGATATAACTTACAAAACTCTTTAATCTCTCTCCAACTTCCTCCATCATACCAGACAACTGAAAAACTCATAAGAAATAATATAAAAATGTGCTAAATTAGAAAAAAACCTACATTTGCTACTGAAATTAGTAACATACATAAATTAAAGTACAATGTAATATAATATAGTACTGTATCATGTGCATGTACACTAGAGTATATTAGTGACCCACATTCTTGCAAGCACACTAGCTACTGAACCATTGCATTGGGAGTGAAGTGTGCACATCTGATTCCAAAGGTTCAGTTCTTCGTCATAAAAGTTTAAAACTTGCATATCAAATCCTTACACATGCATACTGTACACTCCCATCCCCATGCATTGGTTGCCATCATGTTAGCCACTCTAATAATTCATAACCCACCGCTCAGGGAAGACTACTGAGCTTATCCTATATGAGACTAAGTGAACCCAGGGAACTCAAACATTTCTGGCTGTAATAGAAGTCAGGATATGCATATATTCTTGAGTGACTTCCTGGATAGGTTTCTGTCAGTGACCTTTGAGCTGCACTTAAAGATAAATCTGGAAACATGAATTTTGGTTGGGCATGAGGGATAATCACACCATACCAAATTTAAAGGCAGGAGTCCATTTACAAACTCACAAAATTCATGCAACAGTACAAGCTTTCCAATGCTTAGCCATATATAAAATATATACGTACATAAATTGATCCAGGCATATAGTACAAATTACTATATATAGAGCACGAGCACTATGCCTCCACTTCCTTTATAACTTGTACATGACATTGTGCGAATGGATGAGCAATGCTACAGTAGATTATCAGCAAATTGAGTGTACATTTTATTAAACCATTTTTCACACACAGGACTAGCACTTTCCCTTGCATACTCCAAGTCTTTTTGAAAATGGAACACCTCATCCTTGTTTGGGGTGTACTCCTTTCAAAGTGAGTTAAAATAAAACACTTGGTGTACCATAAACAATTTAGTGCTTGCATTTTTTGCAGTGATTACTATTATACTGTCTGAAATTTTTCTTTAACTATATTCATGAAAATATTTTGTGAAAATCCACACATATAAACTATGTATATACTGTATAATTTTGATAGAAAATGTCTGTCACAACAGGAGTACCAGAAAAATAATTGGTTATTATACAATACTCATTGCCTACAGAAGTATATGCAGTGAATGTGATTCTGTCATGCAGACTCACAGACCCAATTGTCAATTAAAAACTACCATATTTAATCTGTGTGGTTTACACTAGATCAACACCAATTCTCCATTTAGCCATGAAAAATATGAACAGTTGATAATCACACTATGAGGTATCCAACTTCAGTTGTAAAATTTCTGATGGTATGACATTATGAATGGAGAGTGGTTCTTAGTTTAGCAAGCCAGACAGATAAAAACATATTTACAGCAGGTAGTAAATATATGTTTGACAATTAGTTAGCATACAATCACTATGTGAGAAATGTACTGTTTCTGTTTTTCGTGAGTATTATAATTTATATAACATTTTTCACTTATATGCAGTATCCCATTGTCATTGGGATCATATTTGGATCTTCCAAGAATAACCTTTGCTGGTCAATTTCGAGCAGACACCAGCACAGTCAATAACGCTTTTGCAAACTATAATGACTTATTTCTACCAAATGTTACCATCAACCCAGGATGGAACAAGAACGGTACAGGAGAGTTCTCATTCTTTGACTGCACTATTACATCTGTAACATACAAGAATGGGACAGTTAGCTACACAGATCCTCTGGTCAACCAGTCTATCATTGTTAACCCTTATGGTCCCCAACCCAAACTGGTGGATCTAGATCCAGAGTGTCAGAATAAATCCACCATTTTTGGCATGCAATTTGGACTAAGCTTGGATAATGATGAGATTGGTTTCCTTGGAAACTGGCAGCCATCTGTTATAGCCCAGGATATGTGGTCGCGTTCTTCTTGCTTGAGTCAGTCAAACCAAATTCTGTTTGAAATTTCACATTGGTTAGGCTCTAAGGGAACCACCAAAGTAAAAAATATTACTTGGGGAAACATCAACTTCTCAGAAGCTCTATACCAACTTCATGAAGCTAGCAAGGGTAAAGAGTTGTCTGTTGGCCAGAGTTACTTTTTCTATACTAGAAGTTATCCTGAGTACTTCTATCGTAATTTCACCCTTGGCTATGTGGTGGGTGCTATTGGTGTAGCTGAGGAAAATGACCCCCTCAACTTTGCTGGTGAACGATTGATTTCTTTTGAAAAAGTGAATCAAACAGATATATCATTTTCAGAAGGGATCACCTGTCATAACCCCAAAGCATTCAAAATGTACAAAGCTCCTTTTGAGGTTTATGAGAATGAACAAAGGGTGACTGTAGACTTCGGGAACTCTCTATCGATGAACGAATATGCTACATTTCACAAGCTTTCCAGGTTGTATCTTGGGTTTGTAGCTTCTAGTGGTTGTATCAAAGTGATTGCTAAGGTTCCATATTTGGAAAGAGGATGGTTGTGGAAAACAGCTGGGATTGTGGATGTGACAATAACTACAGATGATTTAAGTAAACTTATCAGTGCTGAGCTTGTGGTTGTTCGTAAGGCTGCTAACAGTACCCACACAACTTGTCCTGGTTCCCTAGATCTATCTGAAAGTAGATTTGTTGAAATTTTGCTGAAGGAGAGTGCATATTACTTACGTCCATGGGAAGATTATGTTTATCGACTGTCAAATAACCAATCACAGTCCGTGAAGCTGTACGTAACACATTTTGGAAAACCATCACCTAACACACAAGTGACACTCCGAAGGGCCAACCCATGGGCTGTACCTGAAAGTGGTATTAGAGTTGACAGCATGTCAACCACCACTGATTCTAATGGACTGGCAGAGTTCACTTTCACTGGTGGCTATGTCCCCTATCCACGTAACAGTAGTGACCATGACCAACCATTGTATGTCGATGGCCAAGTTTATCGCTTTCTTTACTATGTGGCTCCAGTTGGAGAGTTATGTCCGAATGAAGCATATTCAGAGTTTGTTGACTTTGAATATACGTTTGCTACTTGTGTCAATGAAATATCATTTCATTTATGGTCAGACCTGAACTACGAACCTCCCTTTACATGGGTGGATCATGTAGCGCCCATATTCCAGAAGTATTATGTACTGTTTCCAATAATGAGCAACATACTCAATTTAAGCCTTTACAGTGATGTAATCAAAGCTCAAAATATCCAACTTTTGAATTTTTCCATGAGACTAGATTTCACTCATCCCAGTTACATGCCAGTGACGAGAGATCTTTCTCCAATAACGGTTGAAATGATTCTAGACTGGCTACAGGGCAATCCTCCCTTGTTTTCCAGTGATCCAACCAAAAATGACACTACAGTTGATGATTTTGTTTGTAACAACACTGTATCCTCTACATTGGACCTGCCAGAAAGTTGTTTGTGGAATAATGATGTGACTAAACCACCTCTGTTTGCATTGAGATCTGGTGAAACTGTTCCTAATGCCTTAGAACCATTTAAAGCAAATGAAACAGAGGAGGAGACAAAGGATATTTGCAGTTTGTCTGAATACTACAGTTGCATTGCTCAGATGCCACCTAATGCCTTATTGTCACAATGGCAGTTAGATGTCATGCATAACAACTGCTCACTGGAATCTCTCAGGTTGCAATTGCAACAAGCTCTACAGCTGGAGTTCTACACCATTCCGCTTTATCTGACTTCATTATATTCCATTAAAGATGGCCACAATCGTGAAGCATATACTCTGATACGAAGTGTTCTGATGCAAGAAATGCTTCACATGACCCAGGCAGCAAATCTTCTCATTGCTGTTGGTGGCACTCCCATCATTGACAGCAGTGAATGGGCTCCCAAATACCCAGCAGTGGGGCTCCCTGGCAATGTCCTACCGCAACTCCATGTAACTCTGGAAAGGGCATCTCTATCTCACATACAAAGAGTGTTCATGGGAGTGGAGTTTCCTCACAATACATCAGTTACCAGTGACGAGCCTGTTATCACTAACTCAACTATAGGTCAGTTCTACAGTCAAATAATAAATTGTATGCAAGAGCTAACCAAACGCGGATATGATGTATTCAATGAGAGTAGAACTCATCTGCAAGTGAAATGGCCATGGGACAACCAGTATGGACAAGTCTATACTGTTCACAATCTCAGTGTAGCGGAGAAGGCTATAATGGATATTGTTGAACAGGGAGAAGGTGCTAGTCCTATTGATCCTAATTCAAAACTAACCGGTGTCCATTCTTTAGCCCACTTTTATAGATTTGAGGAGATTGTATGCGGAAAGCATCTTGTGATGAACAATGATACCTACTCCTACAGTGGGGACAATATTGCATTTGATGACTGTGGTGTATGGCCAATGAGGAGCAATCCAAGCAGTCATGGATTGAAGAAGAGCACCAATGCATACACAGAGGCTCGTGTATTCCATGAAATCTATCGCAGTTTACTTAGAAAACTCCAAGGAGTGTTCAGTGGCAGTCCTGATGAAGTTAAGGATGCCATAGCTATAATGGAATCTCTACAGGTTCATGGGAAGAAGTTGATGAACATCAGTCTTGATCCAACAGATCTCAACAGCCCTACTGTAGGTCCTGTGTGGGACTATGAGTGGATTGGGGAGGGCAACAACACAGAGCCTATGGACCCTGACAGTATACCATCAATTCCTCTGTACAGTGGGGTTGTGTACAGTATCTTCCTTGGCATGTGGCTCTTCATACACCATGTAGTTTTTTGAAACTATTGTCTATGGAAACTTCGTCCCCAATTAAATATATATGTACGTTCAGTACATGTAGTAGAACAAATAATTACATGTAGTCTGCAAATTTGTTGTAGTGAGTTGTTTGCTGTATATCTTAAGTCATAATATGTCGTCAAAAATTATTCACACTTTTTCTGTATTAAATGAGATTCTGAATTATTGTAGATGGTTTAATGAAGGAATTACTGTAGAATATGCACAATGCAAATGCAACTATTCAGCCTCTTCCTTGGTATTTTGCTCTGCATACACTACACATGCAGTTTTTGAAACTTTTGTCTATGGAAACTTCGGCTCATATTACATACATCCATTACGTACATGCATAGAATAAATAATTGCATGTAATCTACAATTAAGTTTGTTGTAGTGAGCTATTACTATATGTACTTCTTATTTACGTAGTATGTCATCAAAATTTGTGTCTATGCAAAATTAATGCAATATTGGAGCATTAATTGGTAGGACTTCGAATTCATCACTATGTGAGAACAGGCAGTTTGGGAACATGTACTGTATATTGACAAGAAGAGTATGGCTTTAACTTCAAGACTATAGTGTGTAAAATCAGGCAGTTGTATATAGCACTGAGGCATGAGAGTAAATATGTAATCTATATATAGAGGAATCTCTGAATAAAGGACACTTTGAGACAGTCATTGTCCTTTGTAAGGAGGTTGTCCTTTATTGGGAAGTCCAAAATGTATTGAAACTATATAGGGAGAAAATATTTTGGGACCTCAAGCTGTGTCCTTTGTAAAGAGATTGTCCTTATTTCGGAGTGTCCGCTATTGGAGATTTCACTTTTATGTTCAATAAACCTTCAATAATCTACCACAAGTGGGACAAGCAATTTTGTGGTGAATATACGTATACTAGTGTTCATCAAGTGGACAGTTTGAGTGGGTGTGTTTTTGGGGTGGGGGCTTCTCTCCCCAACAGAGTTCTGTCCACAACATTTTTAATTAGTAAGGTGAAACCCCTACATGTGTTTGCGGTATCATTACTGATTCTATCATGATCTGATCTGATCTGATTTGCATGTGGCTCATTGCTGTGTTCAACCACACCAATCTAACTTATTTATTCGAGCCATTATGTAGCATATTAGATATATCTCAAGTTGGGGATATATGCACTAGGCAACACATTTCTGGTAACATTAATATTGTTGGGGCATGTTGTGTCAGCAATATTGCTCAGTGTACTGTATGCTGAATTGTATTGCAAGTTGCCAAGAGCAAGCAATGTGTAGCTAGTAAATGTAAACTGCTCCTTTCTCTGGCAACATGCTGCCTCAAACAACATCAAAGGTTACCTAGGAGGTGGGTGGGTACAGAATAGCACATGGATATCAGAATGACATTGACCAGGACGGCAAATCTTACCCAGCACATAATTTCATTGTTTGAAGCCTATCCACTGTCATATATGACATGAAAATTAAGACTCCAGTAATTCTCAAAATATCGCAGATTACAGAGAGGTATTTGCCTGAAATCACAGGTTTCCAAGTATAAACTAGTGGCAAGTTATATAATTAGACGCGGATGTTTTATACAGTATAAAATCACTGTAAAAAATACTTGTGCTGTTGCCATATATGTGGTGGCAATAGCAAATGCATGCACTCCAAACATAGCAGATCAAACACAGGGGTTTCACTTTACAAATTTAATTAAAATGTTGCGGACAGAACACTGTTCACATGAGAAGCCCACCCCCAAACACACCCACTCGAACTGTCCATTTGCATGGTGACTATATTATACAGTAGGTGGGGATCCTTCATTCATCTCATTCCTCAAATAGTAGTGAAGGGTGAACAGAAAGCTTAAGACAAGTGGCACACTATTGAACCCTAGGCTTGCTCCTCACTGTGGATTGGCAGGGCATGCTGACCAACTGCACCATTGGAACACTTGTTCTAGTTTCAATTAAATTTTGAAACTTATACTTTCGCTAAGGCAATATAAAGAGTGAACATATTCAACAATGTAACCTTAGAAATAACACACTGAGCTTTCTTATCAACAAATGTATTATTTAGGTTTATTATATACATTATATGTTGAATTTCCTGTGTATTCATAATACTGATCATGAATTGAGTATCAACTATGCAGAGAAAAATTTGTCAGTTACTCTTAAAAGTGTATGTATCTAACAAATTCTGGTTGAATCCACAGTATATAGAGTGCATGTACTGTAGCAAGACATGAAATTAGTCTTGTATAGATTATAAATCCCATTATATGTTTCCTAGCAGCATTTATAAGACATATTATTTCATGAGACAGTCTTCATCTTATTTAGATAAAGAATGATATGAGCTTGCAATCAAATTGTACAGTACCTTGGTGACAACATATGTGTTTTGTTAGTACCCTAACCTGATCAATGGTTATATAGACATAATTTGAGTTGCTGTGTAAAAGTATCTATATCTCTATATTACATAAAGTACTGTCTAATACTCTTCCTTTATTACGTATGATGATGACAATGTCCCAATGAAAACACCAACAATCAGCAATGCAATTCACAACACATAACTACGAATTAAATTGGAAATACAATAAGAAAGATGGACAAACATAAAAAAAACTAATCAAAGAGACAATTGTCGTGATCATGATTTAATTAAGGAATAGGCATAGTATCATCTGTGGAGCAGTTCTCAGAATGGGTTTATCAGTTCAATGTAACATATAATGGAGCCTATTATACTAGACTATGTGTACAAATAAAATATGTACATATACTGTCAAATTAAAAAGAAGTAATTGTAACTAAGAGATAATGGTACATATGTACATACAGTATATAAAATAAACATAAAAAACTAAAAAACTTAAAAATATGACTTATTGTAGCAAAAACACAATGTATTTTGTGGATCCAATAATGCAATGAACCATACACACAAGGTTGCACTTAGTGTAAGTTGTAACGTAGATTTATTCTGAAAATCAGGAAATAAAGTAGTGAATTATACTCTGTCAGCAGAAAATCTGTACTTCACTGCCCTCCCCAATCCACTCATAGTCCCACACAGGACCTACAGTAGGGCTGTCGAGATCTGTTACCGGTAGATCAAGACTGATGTTCATCAACTTCTTCCCATGAACCTGTAGAGATTCCATAATAGCAATAGCATCCTTGACTTCATCAGGACTGCCACTGAACACTCTTTGGAGTTTTCTAAGTAAACTGCGATAGATTTCATGGAATACACAAGCCTCTGTGTATGCATTGGTGCTCTTTTTCAATCTACAACTGCTTGGATTGCTCCTCATTGGCCAATACTGTCCCCACTGTAAGAGTAGGTATCATTGTTCATCACAAGATGCTTTCCGCATACAATCTCCTCAAATCTATAAAAGTGGGCTAAAGAATGGACACCGGTTAGTTTTGAATTAGGATCAATAGGACTAGCACCTTCTCCCTGTTCAACAATATCCATTATAGCCTTCTCCGCTACACTGAGATTGTGAACAGTATAGACTTGTCCATACTGGTTGTCCCATGGCCATTTCACTTGCAGATGAGTTCTACTCTCATTGAATACATCATATCCGCGTTTGGTTAGCTCTTGCATACAATTTATTATTTGACTGTAGAACTGACCTATAGTTGAGTTAGTGATAACAGGCTCGTCACTGGTAACTGATGTATTGTGAGGAAACTCCACTCCCATGAACACTCTTTGTATGTGAGATAGAGATGCCCTTTCCAGAGTTACATGGAGTTGCGGTAGGACATTGCCAGGGAGCCCCACTGCTGGGTATTTGGGAGCCCATTCACTGCTGTCAATGATGGGAGTGCCACCAACAGCAATGAGAAGATTTGCTGCCTGGGTCATGTGAAGTATTTCTTGCATCAGAACACTTCGTATCAGAGTATATGCTTCACGATTGTGGCCATCTTTAATGGAATATAATGAAGTCAGATAAAGTGGAATGGTGTAAAACTCCAGCTGTAGAGCTTGTTGTAATTGCAACCTGAGAGATTCCAGTGAGCAGTTGTTATGCATGACATCTAACTGCCATTGTGACAATAAGGCATTAGGTGGCATCTGAGCAATGCAACTGTAGTATTCAGACAAACTGCAAGTACTTCTTTCTTGCTCTGTTTGACTTTCTTTAACTGGTTCCGAAGTACTAGGAATGGTTTCACCAGATCAAATCAAACTCTGGTGGTTTGGAGATATGACTGTCCCATAAGCAACTTTCCGGCAGGTGAAAGGTAGAGGAGACATGAGCAGTGCTCTTGCAAATAATCTCACATAATACACTTTTGTCCTGCATGCTCAGTTGGATCACTGGAGAACAAGGTGATCCCTTCTGATAATGATATATCTGTTTGATTCACTTCTTCAAAAGAGATCAATTGGTCCCAGCAAAGTTGAGGGGTTCATTTTCCTCAGCTACACCAATAGCACCCACCACATAGCCAAGGGTGAAATTGCAATAAAGGTAATTGGGATAAGACCTAGTATAGAAAAAGTAACTCTGGCCAACAGACAACTCTTTATTGTTGCTAGCATCCTGAAGTTAGTAGAGGGCTTCTGAGAAATTGATATTTCCCCAAGTAATATTTTCAATCTTGCTGGTCCCTTTTGAGACAAGACAGTGTGAACTCTCCGACATCATCCTGTTTGACGGACTCAAGCAAGAAGAATGTGATCATATATCCTGGGCTATAACAGATGGCTGCCAGTTTCCAAGGAAACCAATCTCACTGTTATCCAAGATTAATCGGAATTGCATGCCAAAGGTGGTGGATTTATTCTGACACTCTGGATCTAGATCCACCAGTTTGGGTTGGGAACCATAAGGGTTAACAATGATAGAGTGGTTGACCAGAGGATCTGTGTAGCCATAGATACTAGAAGTATATATGGTGTAGCTAACTGTCCCGTTCTTGTATGTTATAGATAGATAGATAGATATTATTATTTATGCAGGAAAACCTGTCAGCTCAATATGGCTGGTCTACCCAGGTATCCTGAAATTATGGATGTAATAATGAAGTCAAAGAATGAGAACTTTCCTGTGCCGTTCTTGTTCCATCCTGGGTCAATAAGGGATTCAAAATCTGGAGGGAAGACATTATAATTTCGAATTTCATTATTAACTGTGCTAGAATTTGTTCTGAATTGACCAGCAAATGTTATTCTAGGAAGACTCAAATATGATCCTAGAAACAGTAGGGCACTGCATAAAAGAAGCAGATGGTATATTTTCACAAATAGTACATGATAGACAGTGCTCAGTTGCAAGCCAGTATTTCACATTGCAATGAGGAAAATTGATCATCATTATGCTAGTATTTGTAATTGAAATGAGATTACCCAAAATCACTGTATGTACTGTACAAGGCTGACTATCTACGCATGTGCAGTAACGTACAATGAAAGGAGCAAAGTCAACAGAATAACCAGGTATTCCATACTCCCAGAAGATGTAGGATGACACCTAGTGGAAGAAATAGCTTCAAGCTACAGAACATATTACTGACAATATGCCACACACATACGTAAATATAATTATGTACTCATATTCATGTGAAATAATAGTCATGCAATTAAGGTGCACAGACAAGTAGTAAAATTACAATACTGGATATGTTAACTGTCATAGTACTGAATGATATGCAACAGCTAGAGAATAGATGTAAGAGTCATTTACTGGTGGGATATGTAGCATGCACAGTTGTGTGGTAAGGTACTGCAACCTGTGTTGTCCACCACTGATACCTACTATAGAGCCCACAGAGGTTGAAGTTGACACAATGTCTTTCCCATGCTGTCTTCTGATGCCATTTGCATGGCAAAATAATTATGCGTGGCTGGCTGAAGTACATAGCTCTTCTGCTATTATTGGGCCTTTTTAATCAGCTATACTCATTACAGGATACTGAATGTTCCATAATACCACAAGTAAATAAAGATATACTTGTTAATAGGAGATTTGAAAAGAGTGATTTGCTATACTGAAAATCCAACAGTCATGCACAATATATCAGTGTATCAGGGTATCAATATTTAGATTGGGGATCCTTTGGCCATAGGCACCCAGAAAAATATGCATATATAAAACACAAAGTACATCTCAATTATTAAATTTATAATTACTGCACCACACTCCATTTAACAACTATTGTACACACTTGATGTAAGGGTTGTACCCGCATGATGAACTAGAGGAAAAGTCGCCAAAGGCTGCCCTTTCCTCAAGTAAACTACTGTATTTTACCTTCTTTCTGCTGTATAGCTCTGCTTTGGTGATTTGTACACAATGTCTTCTATTTCAAGGATCCCCGGTTCTTGCAGTGCAGTTCTTCCTGATAGGAGTCTATCATACTGTCACTGGCAACACATAAAAACAACAAATGCTACAAAGGAGGGTTTTATGGTCTTTAGTCTCTTTTTGTAACATATCACATTCCTATATGTATAGCTTCTCAACAGCAGGCCAACTATCATTTATCCTGATATGCGGATCTGATACCCTGCCGACCCCTATGAATCTCCACTGATGGAAAATCCAACTCCACTCACGTTGCCCACTGAGCTCAAGTCCTCAAGCCACAGTAAACCACATCCTCAATGCACGCTCATCTGCCCTTGAAGATGGCAGGTACACATGGAGACATGACTCCACTCTTCTGAGGCTGACAACCTTCCTCAAAGGTCAAATCACATCTCCATCCCAAATATTTGCAGACTTAAATGGTCACTGAGCCATTGAATCCCCACCTAGCACTGTCCTACTATCAGTTGTTAGTACAACAGCAAGACCCGACATTACCATCATCCAGGTAACTTGATCAAATTTCTGGAACTAACTGTTTGCGGGAACAGCCTTCATGCAATGGAGCAGGCAAGAGAACGGAAGCTAGGAAAGCCGAACTACCTACTGCTTTTCAGTGATGTGCGTAGACGGGGTTACCTACCCCAATATCGTACACTGGAAATAGGTGCCCTAGGCCACCACCATCCTGACACCATTAAACTCATGCAGCAGCTTCTCCTGACATTTCCATTTCATCCTGGAAATCAGTACTCTGTGAGATTGCCTCATGCACTAGCGATTACGGCCTCCAGGACCATCTTTGAGGCTAGAAAGTCGACAGATTGGAGATCACCTCCTCTCTTGATTTAAACTCTGAACTACAGTTATTGTTCAGTATACTCTGCCATATAGATAAGTATATTATATCTATGACTCTACCTCATGCTCACTGCTTGCCAAGCAACCATACACACTATCACGACTCAGTGTCTGTGTTTTTCATGTCTTGCTTGTGTCCGAGTTTTCACTTTATGCATGCCTCCATCCATTCTAGTAAGTTCTTTCACAGTATAATATATATAGGTCTTAAAACATCATGTATGTTTTTTCATTTTTCCTTTTTTCTTGTTTATTAAGTATTGTAACTGCCTTCTTTGAAATTAATAATGGTATTTCTCTCTCTCTCTCTGGCATTGCAGAGTATTCAGTTGCTAGATCTGGTCATAGCTGTTGGCCTTCAAAGCATTGGGTAGAAATTGTTTCACATCAGTACCTGTTTGGTTAATGATTTGTTTGTGGTATATTATTGTTACTAAACCATGCAAATGCAAAATTTGTTAGCTGATCTATGGTCAAGCCATGGAAATGTTGAATGGAAGAGTTCCCATCATCCTGTTGCAATGATATGGCTTCAGAAGCCATGTTTAGCTATATCTGCAGTATTTGAATAGAAGTGCAGTGCCACGAAAGGTAATGGCCAATAATTTTCCCAGATCGAAATTGCAGCCCCTGGAATTACATGTAGTATGTACAGTGGCGGTCAAAAGTATGTATACAGTAGAAGGCATCAGTCTTCCTATCAGTTTTCAGCCCAACACATTTGTTATACTAGGAGATAACACATGCACAGCACTGTCCCATTGCACAGTATGAGATCAGCAACTAAAATAGACTTAAACAACCTTATGTGAAGTCAAATTGAAGTTTTGATGTTTGGGGATGTATGAAAGTAAACATTTGTCATGGGTAAATGATTCAAAGACAAAAGTGGCTGTGATCGACAGTTTGAGATGTATGACTTGTGGCAGGCTTAGTTGGGAATGGACAAATCTTGTGCATTCTCAATAGTTGGGGGTACAGCTGGTGGCTAGGTATAAATTAAAGAAGTATAGATAATATAGTTATATATATATGTACGTATATTTATATATATATATATATATTCAACAGGCTCATCCCATGCCTTCTGGGAGGAGGCTTCTAGGCCACGTGATGGGTCACTGGAACATGCAGATTCTGACCACAGGCTCAACGCTTTTGTTGATAATGAAGGAATACAAGACTGCATCCCTGGAGGGAGGATGGCCTGGGAAACATGCATGGGTGCTGCCAGCAGTTGAAGCCAAGTAGGCTGATGGTGTAAGCATTACAGCACTCCTGATCCCCAGGCCTCCACTGTTGATGGACAATGAGGCTTGTAGCCAGCATGAGTCATCCAACTTGACGTTGCAGATCACCTCCAGGAGTGAACGGGCAACCGCATCGAAAATGGACAATGAATCGGACTGGAAGCAGGGTGCACTCCTGAGAACATACAGGAGTTTGGGTTGGGAAAAAGTATGTCTGAGGAGGCATAGAGCATCGTGGGTTTCCAGGTCTGAGAGACGTTCTCCCATCAAGCGTAGATTGTCAATCTTTGCTTCAATGTCAAGTTTCAATGTTGCATGGGATTCTTTTGTCTATAATATTATGTTCTTTTTGTCGTCTTTCTCTGTGTCTGTTTTTTGGCCGTGTGTATAATATTGTATATATATATATATATATATATATATATATATATATATATATGTTATAGTTATATCTCGGTATGAGTATGATATCCAGGTTATTGCCCAGGACCGAGGCGAAGCCGAGGTCGTGGGTGATGACTTGGATATCATGCGAGTGAACCAGGATATAATTGACTGCTATCCCATACAAATTAATTTTCAATTTGCAGACTTAAATTGGCAATAATTGATTTCATTAACACACAGTCAGACCTCACTTATCCACATACATCTGTTCCATATAGATGAAATTGCAGATACAGTAAGGGAATTGCATAAATGAGGGAGTAATAGTATAGTGTACAGTAGGGTTGTTGCAGATTTGTCCCAATATAAACTACTGCAGAAGGTGAGGGAACTGCATGAGGTGTGGATAAGTGAGGTCTCACTCTAATGGGATAAAAGGGCAATAATCGATAATCAATAATCAATAATCGATTGGAAGGAATTTTATCATGGGGGGGGGGGGGGGGGGCATGATCATGTTAAGATTTAAGTGGGACAGGACATAGTTGTCACAATCAGTTATGATGAATACCTATATTATTTAAGGGAAAATGGAAAGGTGTTGGGATTGGGAGTCCTCTTGCTGACTTTCTATAGACAGAGTTGAATAAATTGCATGTTGAGGGATCCAAGTTTGCTCTTGGGGGAATCGTATGTTGCAGATTGGTGGTGAACATAAGTTGTAGATTGGGATGATAATGCATGCTTGAGGTATAGTAGAGCTTTATCAAACGCTGTGATAAAAATTCTGCATGGTGCATGCATGTCAAGTTTGATAGAGCTATCGCGGCATTAAGATTTGAAGATTACACTCCAGCAAGGAGTTTTTCAATGCTGTATAGTCATTAGTGTTGCATTGATTTTCACCAATTGCTTAAAGGAGCATATTATACTCAGTAGATATATACCTTTTATTGTGAAGTAATGTGATGAGGAATTAAGTGTTGGGTCAAATTGAAACAACAGGAATTGATTCGGATGTACATTCTAGTTCATTTTGAACGGCATTGCACGTGTATATATATGTGTGGATGTGGGCAATGAGAAACAATTTAAACTAGATTGTGCATACGAAGAATGATCGTCCATTATCAATCAATTAACTTCCATTTCCTCTTTCCCGCCAAAATTCCAAAAGAAAAAAATGTCCGTTAGTAAACAAGAGCTCCCCGTAGCTGAAAATGAGCGTGCACTTGGAAATATTAACGTCAACGTGTATCAAGGCTAAGAAACATCGTAATAGTTTCTGGTGGCCTGCAGAGGTATGAATAATCTTTGGTCTACTTCATTTATAAAGACCAAATGCTTTTTCTATAATGTAATCGTTTCCCTTTTGGCTCCTGCAGAATTCCCAAACTGAAAATGTCTGTCTGCTGGAAGGAAGGTTTATAGAATGTTTAGGCCTTAGGGATGGTAAGGTCAAGAGATTAGGACCTCAATTAAGCAAGGACGTTTCTACTCTGAAAGCCTTTGGGAGGTCTAAGAATGGTCAGTATATAGTGGTTCACACGTAGCACTTGATATAAGTGGAATGTTTGTACTCATTTCTAGACACATGTTTATCTGGATTGCCAGAGATAGAGCCTATACAGTGACCTGCTTAGCTTATACCATAGATGTAATTCTCCACATTGCTGTAGTTTGGGTTGCAAGGGTGCTGTATGAATGTTGTACATAAAATAAACAATATAAATCCACCTTTATATATACTGACCACAAATAGTGCTTTGTGATTCAGTGTGACATCTGGTGTGTATGTAGCATTTAGTTTGCCATCCTTGCATCTCTCCATGGTGTGTCAGTGAATGTTTGTACTTTCCCATCTCTTCAGGTATGTATTTGTGTGGCTTATTGGGAGACGGGCACTTGTTCTTACGAAATGTAACCAACAAAGAAGTATTTGTATTGGACAGCCCCTTTACTGACGCAGGATTGAATAGTCACATAAATAATTGTAAGTAGTTATACACCAGTCAGATTATGTGCTTATTACTGTATACTGGGATTATGCATAATGTAACTTACTTGTACCCATACGTACTTGATCATTTTATTACTTGTTATTTGTGTATTATGTAATATTAATACTTCTCTCTGATCTTCAGATACCAGAGTCTTTATAAGTGATGATTCTTTAACTGTTCTTGTCTGTACGGGTCAATTTCTGTTCATGCTAAAAGGGAGGAAATATGGAGAACAAGGTGTGTGCATATGTGCATATGGGTTGTGTGTGAAAGTTAATACACTTTTGGTTGGTGTAGCCCTTCACAAACTATTACATATGTGAGACCATTTTTTATATCAAGTACATACATACAGTATTAATATTTTATTTGGGTATATGTGGATACATACCTAGTATGCCATGCATTCATGGTATACATTCTTGTAGGCAGTATGTACAATAGTTTATGTTGTTTGTGGAAAAGGTAATGCATCCTTAGTAATCCACCCCACTGAAAAAACATTTTCTACGTCACATCAGGTGATGCACGTCACCGTGCGTCGAATAAATTTCTGTTCACAATTTACGCAAAGCAAGAATTTTGATGCGACGCGAACTTTTGCATCATATTGTGAACCAGGCTTAACTTGTGATATGCTAAAACTTTAATTTTGCTGTACTTGAATGTTGTAGCTACAAGTAATAGTTGTATCCTGCCTTGGTGTGCTACAACAGCCATAAAGTGCTAATTAATTGACTGAGGGCGCAGCCCAAGGTCAATTAATTAGCACTTTATGCTGCTGTAGCACACCAAGGCAGGCTACAACTATTATGTGTCATGGTGAAGCAAAACACTGCAAAATGTGACAATTGACAACTACTAATTAATGAGGCATGAATGGGTTTTGCCTGGCAGGAGATTGACAAGACCCTTGACCTGGGCTACATCTGAGTAGCAGGGCTACATCGTGGATGTAAGCCCACAGTACTCTTTGATCCACCCAACTTTTGCCCCCGCACCATGACACATTAGAATAATACGTATGCCATGTTGCCTCTGGTGTATGATATGCTGCTATTATTACTAGATGTATGCAAAGCACAGTACTCGCGAGACAGTGCGTGGTCAGCTTCGACGTCACATACACTTGACCGTCACGTGGCAGAACATGTCGACCGAGATGGCTGACCAATTCGCAGCCCCCAAACAAAACAGTCAGAACCCTACCAAAAGCAAAGACAAATTTCAGCAATCCAAAAAGTCGTCCCGAGATATGGCCTAGTTCTGTGCTTTAATGCGTCGATCGCTTTTCTACAATAGAGCTATTCGGCACCAGGAGGCAGAAAGTGAGTTTTTTATTTCTCTGAATAGCGAAGTTTTAGTTAAACTTTTGAACGAATATCTTACCTAGCCTAGAAGAGCACAAACGTCCCTCTTTGCCAGTTTTAGCTACTGCGAATTTCAACGAGCCCCTTCCGAGTAATTTGTGTCCAAAGTGACCTGAGATGGGACAAAATCGAACAGATGTTACCCAAAAATTAATCAAATGCGTGGGTAGCTCAAACCCACTCTGCTAAGGCGACGGAAATAGAAAAATCGCTATGCTCGTAATTATGTACGTATATTACTACTGTACCTAGTGTTTGTGCAAATCTGAAAAAGCATATTATAAAAGCTTAACTTTATGCAAATTGTTTGTACTATATAGCAATACACTACGTAGAATACTTAGAACTACTATACCAACAATTCCTGTGCTATAGGTATCTTTATTTATGATGATGGACTGCTCATGAATTCAGTTTTTATTGAATGAAGGACTAACCAGTTAGCCTTTACAGTAGCTCTGAAGAAGTAATTTTTAAGGACACTATTCTCTTGGAATATATTGGGATCATGCGTGACTACTGTGTATCATAACATAAATTGGGTATTTGTTGTTTTGCAGGTTACTCTTGGGCTATGGTGGACATTAAGTCTGTCTTTGATGGTGAGAATGGCTTGTCAAAGGGTTCTGCGGTGGATGCAGTCTTTGTGTCTGATGACAAGGTGCATATTTTGCATATTCTGTTGACCTGACTTCCTTGTTGCTATGTATGTTTAGTGTTTTCACTGGTGCTTGTATGAGAGCAAATGAAGTATGTATGTACATTGTTGAATGTTGCTTAGGATCTGTAGGATGAAACTCATAGTGGTGGTATGTTAACTGCCTTGAACACATGGCTGTTTAGTGTATTGTCCATTGCAAACAGTGTGTAAGTATGTTACATGCATATATAATGTCATAGAGGCTCATTGCTAGATTATTATCCGATTGAGCAATCACATACTTAGATATACGTATCTTCGAAAATCAATCAATAGAACATTTCAGCCACGTAGACCTTCATCAGCCAACATACGAATCTGATATGTATGTCGGCTGATGAAGGTCTATGTGGCTGAAATGTCCTATTGATTGATTTTTGAAGATTTATCTATGCTACCGTACGTGATTGCTCAATCAGATAATAATCTACTTGTTACATGCATATATGTATGTTTACAATGCTAGTACCTTATTCATACCATTATTCAATGAAATTATTTCATTGAATGAATTTCATTTAGTCCATTACAATTACATTACCATTGTCGGCAAATATACGTATACTTGGTTTCAATTAATTTCAATTACTAATTGCAATTACCACAACTTTGGAAGTCAGTTGTATAAAATTAAATACAGTGCATTATGTGTGTTTCCTCTTGTCAGGTTTATGGTCCTCATTGGATGATATTGATTGCATCTACTTCAAGTGACAATAGTAGCCTACATGTCAGTAGAATGATGTTTCCCTTGCACTGGACACACGAGGATGAGCTACGCATGATGGACAGTCACACACTGCCTTACTCTCTCACCATCGGATGTTCCAATCCTCCAAATGCTACAGGTATTATTAGACTACTTCGTGGTCTGTATTCTCTGTAATTACATATTGTTAATGTTATTTTTGACATTGTTTGTAGGTGGAAGTCATTGGAGGAATTTAGTCTTCCCTTTGGAGTCCCTGTTTAACGAGCAGTGTACAAGTTTAAAGAAGAAAGGCTGTTACGTTATGTCTTTCAGTGGGGATGGGAGAATCGTTGCTTTAGCTGTCAATGGTAGAACTGCTAGTTGTTGTAAAATGCTCTTCATTGATTCTTCCAGTGATACAACCTCTGTTCACCCTGTGTATCAAAGTACAGAGCAGGGCATAGGAAGGTTTGTTGGCACAAATTTGGCATACAGTATGTACGTAGATGCCAACACACATACTGTATGTATGTAATGTATGTATGTATGTACATACAGTACTTAAGTATGTGAAATACACCTACACGTACATACAGTATGTACTTTTGTTAATACTAAGCTGGATTAGTGTACCAACAGTGCTATATGTATTTTTCCTGTAAGGTTGTAGTTTCATGTGAACACCTGTGATAGTACTCTGGGTAGTTCCTGGTGATGTGATTTCCTCCATGTTTGCATGCATGCTTGCATCATATGGTGCATATTGCTCTATTGGTTCCTCAGTGAATCCATTTCCATTGTCTTGATAGGATATGGTGGATTGCAGATATGAAGTGGACAAGTGATGGACTCTTTATTGTAGCCATTACCAAGCGTGGATCACTTGTGATATTTCCTAGGATGTCTTCTCCAATCATGTTCTCCACTAGTGGTTGCTCTTTGGACATGGGACCAGAAACACACATGGCTATTCACCCTCTGATTGTAGTTGAGTAAGTTTTGCCCTGTCTTCCTTTGTATCACTATTCTACAGTACATACTGTATACAGTGGCTAATCCAGGAAATTCAAAGGGAGAGGCAAATTTTGGGATCAGACTGTTCAGATTTTCGGCTGCACAATTATATAACTTTTTTCTCAGCCATATTTAATTAGGCCATGGAGCAAAAACGGCTGCCAATAAAGTCCACCAAGTAGGGGGTGGCAATTGCCCCCATCTCACATCCCTGGATCTGTCACTGTTGTACGTATGTGCATATGCAGTAACACCTACAGCATGTATGTATGCATGTACTGGACTTTCAGTGGTATCTCATTACAAAGAATGCCCTTCATGCTGAATTACTGCATTTTAATTATATTGAGTCACTGCCTACTACCAATTATGTATGTACGTACTTATGTAATTTGGGTGGATTTCTGATATTGCAAAGTATTTTCAGTCGGATTTACTTACTTGTACAGACAGTACCTGCATGCCAAATTTAGATTCTATTTGTGTACACTGCCTGTATTTAACTTTATACATCATAGGTCGACCAATTTGGACATGTCTACTACTCATGAGACTTCTTCCTCGTCAGAGCAGGATAAGCAGCGACAACTCTTCTCTGTGGCCACACACCCCATACTTCCATTGATCCTCTGCTCTGATGGGTATTTGGTGACCATTCTGCAAGTACCTACTTACGTAACATCTATGTACATAGCTATGCAGTCAGTGCAGCTGGCAATGTCTGCTTTGGGCAAAGAGAAATTTGCCATATCAGCACACTGCAGCAATACTGGAATGGATTCAACACATAAAGTAGTTCCCACTTCACCTCTAGACTCAGCCTTGTCAGGTATTTTCATTGACAGCGAGGTGGCCAATGTTTCTGTGCAGTCTTTCTCTGGCCAAGCCTTGGAAGGAAATGAGCATCCCAAGTCCCCAAAACACGGGGAGACCAATGAAGCACATGGTCAACAGCCTGAAAGTATAATTTTGATGAGCACACAAATCCTCTCATCTTCATTGGCTTTACTGCTCTCCAGCAGTCATCAGACAGTGATGTTGGATAATCCTATTTCTACTACTCATTCTCTAGTATTGTCTTGGGTGGGCGTTTGCAAGACTATTAATAGGGAGCTGTTACTTGGCAATATTCCAGGGCTTGTTAACTTCTGGAAGATGATTACCGTCATCTTTTCACTTGATGCAAGTGATCATAGTCATCTTATTTTGAGCTTGACTCTTCTCTCTCCAGTGCTTGAGAATCTTGTAAACTTGCTAAAATCCCAAAGCAGCACTGCTTTTGACTGTAATGCCGAACACCATCATTTATGTGACGTCCATCACTATCTTACGTTAGTACTCACTACATCTCAAGTTGTGCAGGGTGTGATCGAAGCCTTGCTGTCCACGTATGGAATATCCCCTTCTTTGTGCAACACATCCACTACAAAGTCTCTCTCAATCCCTCACATGAGGATCTCACACACAGCTAAGGTCCTTGTTGACCACATAGACTGTTCCCTTTTACAAACCAAGAGCATCTTGGAGCAACTGAAGTATTCTAATAGTGCTCCCAATGATGTCAGAAAGCTAATTCTTGAGCTTCAGGATTTGAAAAACGGTCTGTTAAATTCACCTATCATCTGCCAGGATTATGGTGATGATGGATCGAAATCCAGTCTAGACCTGCTCTCCACCATGCACAGTCGACTGCTATCCTCTGACTTAACAGGTGCACTGAATGTAGCCAGCTCTGTTATTCATTCCTTCACATTTGAACCTGTTTCCTGTGATGTACCAGTCCACATGTGTGAGCCAAGTGAGCCCAACCCTGTTTCAGGTCTGCGTAGCCTGCGTGTTTTTTGTTGTGATCCTGAAAGTGAACCTGTACTATGCAGTCTGGGAAGCTATATGGCTCGGTACTTCATGCACAAAGCATTACTTGTTCCATTGCCTGGTAATCCTAATACTGTGCCTCTCCCAAGTCTCCAAGGTAACATTCACTATCATGGTGTCAGTATGGTGGAGATGGCTCGGGATGAAAGTAAGAGAAATTGCTCAGATGAATATAATGGGCTCTCTTGGTCTCCTTTATGTGCTGTTCAGCTATTGCTGTTTGCTGGTCATTGGGAGGAAGCAGCTAAGGTATGTCTCACGCTGGATAACTCACAGTTGGCCCTCAGCTTAATAGCACTTCGTCTTCGGCTGAGCTCTCTGCTGCATGGTGATAATTCACACACACCACTGGCTTTGGACAGTACAGACTGTGCTCACAGTATTATCAAGCAGGTTGTTCTTGGCTTGTCCAGGGATTCAGCTCAGGAGATTCTCCATTCCTTCCACCACTCACAGCAGCAAGAGGTGTCTGTCCACAGATCCGGCCTAAACACTAGAGACTTGGACGATGGAGAGAGGTCTCCTTTGTCATCAGCTCTGCACTGTCTTGCATTGTGTGGACTCAATGGAGAAGTCCTTCATCTTGCCTACTTTCTCACTGACAGCATCATTACAGCTGTAAAGAGACTCACCTTATTTGTTCCCAAGGCTTGTTCACTGCCTATCCCTCTGTTCTGTGTCTGTCCAAGGAATCTTGCAGCTGATGATAAGGTACTGTATGTGCAGTGTACATGTGTGGTAAATCTGTCTCCCACAAACTGAAATGCAGTATTTTCTGTATGTTTTTTACACTGTGATGGCACTAGCTGTCTTAAGAGGTTAAGCAAGGAATTTGTTTAGTATTATTGTGTGCATGTGTCCACACCAGTGTACAGTGCATACGTACACGCATTTGTCTGTGCCAATGTACAGTACATGTGTACAGTACTTACTGTACATATGCATCTGAAGGTATGTTCTCATTTGAGAAGGAATTTGCTGTGCATTTACGTATATTGCTATTTACTGTAGGATGTACTTGCTGAATATGAAAGTAGACAAGATGTTTGCTACTTTTTCTTACAATTTCTGTCCATTTTGAGGCATTTTGGCTCTGTGGCAGAGCTTGTCACACTGTGAGTTCCTTAGGTGTAAATATGTATCTTGTGTTTGGTGATATGTACATGCATACGTAAATATCTGGTAGCATTGTTTCTGAAGGGGTTTAGAGGTGTACATCAGATTGGTGTACATACTATAAAGGTGCATCTGTCATAGGTGTAATGCTTCATCTACAGTGTATCTTGTTTGTTCTGTTGTATAAACTCCTTGTTTTTTTTGTTCCTTTTACGTATATTATACAGAATAAAGATGTGTGTGTTGGTTTGATTAAGCCACTGCGTGGGTACTCTCTACATGTACGTAGCAAGATGTCAAACCATTACACATTAAGACTGTACCAGAATCCAAATATACAAGTATTTCAGAATGGGTACAATTCCTCTGTATTTTGTTGTGTGTCCTACCCAACTGTGTATCCCCAGTTGAATTGAGAAAAGACAGTAGGTGACTTTATATCGAAATTAGAATTGTTATGATGATATGATTATCATGTTATTGGAATCACCATTGATGTTTAGAATTATCATAGGAACAAATACCACAGTTTAACAGCAACAGAGAAATTGTCCCAATACTATTATGTGATTGTTATGCTATTACTCTTCCTGTATTTATAACATTAGCATGCATGGTAGACATACTGTATGATGTATGTACATACATACTTTACGTATCTGTGCTTCATCAATCTTTGCTTCAGTTCAGTTGCTACTGTGTATGTCTTCACATACGTACATATGTATTACGTAGGTACCTCAAGAAGTTGGCCAGTGTTCACAAAATAGCCATTGAAAAGAATTTGTATACCAGAGTCTTAGGCAACTCTGATTGTCTAGATGTGAGCAGTACTCTTAGAAATGATGAAGTGGACCTAAATGGGAAAGGTGAGTTGCTTGTGTTGTCATCGTGATTTGCAGGTGCTACGTTTCATTATAGTATGTACAGTATGTGCAATATGTGTAAATATTTGCTGGATTTGTGTTGATTGTAAGACTGTATTGAGAATGATGTAACAATACAGTACTTTGTATGTATGTATATTGCAATCTTTTCCAACCGATTTGACACATGTTTCATTCATTTAAAGGCAATTTCATTACAGTGAATGGAAGCAGTATACATAGCTCAAGTTTAGATAATTATAAAGCAAATTAATGATTAGGCCATAATCCAAATTTATGTACTTTAATTAATTGTTTTATTTTGAAGTTCTTAAACATTAGTTTTTTTATAATATTATTAAACCTTTCCTTTGAATTAGGAGATGGAGTGTTTACGAACAAGCTCTGAGGAATGAATAAGGGAAGGTGTAACCCCTTCCCTTCAATCATAGGATCGATGTACGTATGTACGTACATAAGTTCGCTGAAGTTATGTATGTGCAATTGTGTAAGAAGATTGCAAATGGTGGATGAAGCATTCATCTGCTTTCTTGGCACCTACTGCAAGTGTCCAAGCCACAGGTCACCTTCTAAGAAAGAGTTCTTGTCCATAGGAAACAAATACACACGCAATATTCAAAAGCGAAAGCACAGAGTATAGTTTGCCTGTGGCCTGTGGGGTTTTCTTAATAATTACTCTAAACATGAGCTATAGTGCTTCTGTTAATTGTTATGAAGTATCCAGTAAATGTAAGTAACTTGGAGTTTGTTAAATGAAAAGAAATGGCCAAATCAATCAAGTATGACTGTATGTGCATGTGTACAATGTATGCCAGTACAGAATGTTAGTGATCATGATTTCCATCCTCCAGAGTCTTGTGAAGTCAGACAAAACTTATATGCACTTCTTAGGAAGTGCTTTCTTTACTTGTGGTATGTGCATACAAGAGACCAGGCTTCCCTGCATTTTTGCCGTTCTGTGGAGTCATACTGGATAGGGGAGGTTAGTACCTACGTACGTACCTAGGGGTCTTGATCCCCTATCTGCATAGTACATATTAGATTCATACAGTACAGTCTTGGTACGTACTTTTGAAGTGTTAGGAAACATGAAAAAATAAATTGAATATTACACATTCCTTCCTTCGTACATATACGTACATTACTGTATGTATGCTTCTTACTGTGTGTAGAATGATGAAAAGGCGGTTCAAGGAGTGATCTGGAGAGTTCGCCAACTAGTGGTTGCAAGGTCATTGCTGTGTAGTAATGTAGAGGGAATTGAAGATGCTGTGCTGTCTTTACTGTCTGAGCTGCCACCTACTGAGCTAAAGGCACAGTTGTTAGCTGCTGGATTTGGGCCGGGAGAATATGAGACACGGACAGATTCAATTGGGACCAAATTCTGTAGAATAATGTCTGAATTAAGAGGATCTTTATCTGACATACAGCTGAATCAGTCTACATTGCTATCAGTGGTGTATGTCGAATCTTTCACTCAAATGCAAGATTTGTTGCAGCTAATGAAGGGGACAGATTTGGATCCTTTTGGCATTTCCTCTCTGTCTCCTGTCTTGACAGAGCTAGATTGTGAATATGTTACTTTTTCACATGAGCTATTACAGAAAATTCAACAAATGGACTCGCTTGCCAAAGAGTCTACCAGTTCCATGCAAGCTTTTAATCCTGGCTCGAAACAAATGGGCAATGCATCTGGTACTTGGCTGAAACTGTCTTCCCTAGTGAGGCACCTCCTTTCTCAGTGTCCTACCTCCATGAATCTGGGAGCATTAACCATCAGTGAAGGCACTCATCCTTCAACGGCTTTAGAGATACCAATGTTACCTGAAATTATCCTGTCAGCTTTGAAAATGGCCGAAAATAAGGCTGTGCAAAGTTCGTCAGTGGAACAGGTTCATGAAGTGCCAGAATGTCCCCAAGCTTCATTGCTGGGAACTGCTTATCAGGTTTGTGTGTTAATTTGTGCGGCAGTGTACATATGGTTCCGTGGGCCCTACCTTGTACTGATCCAATTCTAGCAATTCCCATTTTAGCATATGCATATATTGTACATAGCCCACCTGATTTCTGTTGTCTTTTTTGTGTTGATTCCCCTTCATTCAGTTGGAAAGATTCTTATAAATTTCCATTTAATTACTCTATTGTTCATATGGCATGTGATGTGAGATACATGTAGTGTGGATGATAGGAGGTTTCAATCTTACCACCAACTAATGGTATGTATGTATGGACGCACATAGCTATTGAGTGATAGACTTATTCAACGTACGTATGTATTTCCACCTAAGATGCCTCGTTGCAGGCTGTACTCACTGTTACATAATATGTTTGTCTTAGAGATGGTTATCAGTGGTTTAGAGTGTTGGCATGCTTGTCTTCAGCTTATCCCATGGGATACCTAAAGATCTAGCCTGTGCAGAGTAGCTTGGCCTAGAGTTAAAAGAGTTTTTCTGTTTTAATTCATATTTTTATTGTTACTTTGTGTTTTGACACACTTTCTAGAACATACCCAATCCCCCTTCCTTTGATGAGGTGGACTATGGTCCAGCCTCTACTTCTCTTGTCTATGAAGTATGTGCTGATGGTGGGAAGGTGGAGGAGTCTCATATCCAAGAAGACACAGTCACATTACTGTCAGTTGGGGAACTTGTCAACCTGATGCCATGCTTGGAAGATACCTGCAGTACCAGTATACAAGCCACGCATTCTATGCTGACTTTACCATCCAGGTACAGTATGAATACCATATGCGTACAATATTCTGAACATTTTGTATGACTGCTTATGAACTGTATCTGTGCAGTATAATTAATCTACATAACTATATAAATGTGTTCATACAATATGTATACATTAAAACAGACTGCTTGCGTGGGTCCAGATAAATTGTAATGCATATAACATAACCTCTGAGTAGTGGAAACCTCCATACAACAAACTGTTTTTCAGTTCTGAAAGTGTCCGTTATAGAGAGGTTCCACTGCATACGTATGTACCTACGTGTGTACTGTGTGTACTGTATGTACTGTGTTGGATTTATATCTTACTTTACAGGGCAGTAATGCTCTGGAATCATTTGCAGCTACTCAGTACTACTTTTAGCCCATACACGTATGTATGTGCATACATATGTAGACTACTTGTGTACCGTATTTCTATGGATGTGCGTACTCTAGCAGTGTGGTGTACAGATCAGTAGACATATGCATGAGGTACTAGACAGCTTTTTCTCATGTCTCTGTAGCACATCACGTACACTAGAAGCAGAGATCCAGAGTGAAGAGGTAACATTGCATGATGAGATTATTACCAGTAATGATTTTGATAGTTGCAATGAGGAAGGAAATACTCATGTAAGCCACCAACCCCCCTTTCAGCCTGGACTCTCAACCGTAGTTAGAGATGTCAATGTTGACCAGACTGATAGTGATGAAAATGGTGAACATAGTGATGGTTGTGAACATGGTGATAATGGGGAACATGATAATACTGGTGGACATGGTGACAGTGATGGAAATGGAGATGGTGATGAAAGTGAAGCTGAACATGATGAAATTCAGACTGCGTCTGACAGTGAAGATGGTCATGAAAATGACAAAAGTAATACCTCACCTGAAGGTGGAAAAGGTTCTGAACAAGTCAATGGAGAGCCTAGTACCGGAAGTTGCATACTACCTTGTAACCCTACTACTAAGTTGTCTATTGAAGATCCCAACCCTTTGATGTGTAGGGCTCAGTTGGAAAATGAAGGTTCTTCTTACTTTGCCAGGACTGTCATGGAGAGAACTGTATCTCCAGGCGTGACAACTACAGCTGTTGCCACTCCCATGTCCAGTGGCACTTATCAGTATCACATTCTGCAAGATATTCCAATCTCCACTGTTATTCCCAATGATGGAGGCAAAGTGAAAGGTGAGGGCTGTAATGTACATCCACACTATTACATATATCATATGTAACTTTGTGCACTATACGTTTGTATATGTGCATAAGCAGTCTTTCAGCACTTTCTCTATTGCCCCAAATATACCAGCCAGTAGTACTCCATGGATGATTCAGTCAGTAATAACCTCCATAGTTGGATTCTTATGTCAAACTTCACAGTTGTTGTGACATGCGTATGTCCACGGTTAGGACTTCAATTGAACCATTTGCATTAATTTATTCCTTTAGCAATGAGTAAATTCAGCAAAGACAAAGCTGACATGTTGATCATTTGTGTTTGTGCATCATCTTGCAGATCTTCCACAGAGTACATCTTTGGATGCTGATGGTAGGGGGACAGGCCCTACCACAGTTAGTGTTCACAAGGTAGTGCACATGGCTGAAGGGGCTTTTGGGAAGGCTTCCCCTATCCTCAGTGTTCCTCTCAACAACACAACATCTGATGAATCCACCACACCAGAACCTCCTACACTCAATGTAGATGAATTAGAGAGCTCAACTACCAATGAGTCAGATCCTGCTCAGTTTCCCGAACATTCCAACCTCAACACAGTCTCCTCACTGGACAGAAGGATATCTAATGAAGTAAACATACATTCCAGAAGTCGCAAGCAGTCGAAACACGATATGAAGCGTATTGCAAGGAATGAGTTGAAGAAAATGCTTTACAAAGTTTCTGACATTCTGAATGTATGTATATATTACATGTACTGTATTGTCCATTTGTAATGTACATATGTACATACTACGTATGTTCAATATGAAATGCATACTGTACTCTGTGTAAGTATGTACAGTACTGTGTACAGTATGCACAGTTACAGTAAATGGATGCACAAATTCTATACAGTAGATACATAAGTAGAGAGTAGTGTGTATGTTTGGATAGGTAGACTATTGGATCGTGTTTTCCACTTATTACACTCATACGTCTGTCTTGTGTTGAGCATTGGCTTGGCATATACGTGTACGTACGTACACATACTTAAGAGATGCATTAATTTCTTGTTACGTGTAGGCTACCGATGACCAGTGGTTGGAGTCATGCGATACCAGCATCTGTGAACCTATGCCACCAGGAAGGCAGGAGCATCTCTCCAAGGTCAGTATTGTCCTGCCAGTCTTCATGAATTCTTGTTGTGTTCGCTGTTTGCCTGAAGTACAGTGTACACAATGTGTTTTTTGTACCCACACTGTATGTCCATAGTTCTGCTTGGTTGGTTTCCAGAGGTGACGTTGGATCACCCCCTCTTCCCCTTACGAGTTTATATACAGTAGAACCCTCTTAAGACAAACTCTTATTGTAAAATTTCTATTTTGTTGTGTCCACATACGTATGTACAGAACTATAGCCAGCAGCTGATTTGTGGTGATGTGATGGAGGATTATGGGGCTTTGTCAATGCAGTTATGCAATTTTTACACTCTAATGAGTGATTAATCATGTTTGCATTGTACATGTGTGTACATAATGCATATACTTTCATAATACTCAGTTCTTTCATTCTGCCATTTTATGCTCAATCTTAGGTCTCCACTTGTACCAGCTCAAAACCTTCCACTGTCACCTCCAAACCTGACCCCATCAACACTCGAGAGCTGCAGATTGGCTCCATGTTTTTGGAAGAATCAACCAAACCTACTAGGAATGAAGCTGAGTTAGATTCTAAGCAGCGCCACACACATCCACTTTTGACAACAACTGCAATGCCTACATCACAGCTTCAAGCAAAAGTGGGCTCATATTTACAGCTGTCATCTGCGGAACCTTCTATATTTCCCTCATCCCATTTAAAACCTACTACTTCACTTTCTGTATCACAGGCAAATGCCCCTCATTGTCCATTAACCTCTGTGTCAGTGTCAGGATTGACTGCGTTGCAACCACGATTGTTGGATTTGAGCCAACTCGAGGATTGTGACACTTTGGATAGTAACAGTTTAGGTGAAGTGTTTGGCTTTGATTCTCAGTCTTCCTATACCTCAAATGCAGTCAGTCTAAATGGTCCTCAAGATCCTGTGCCTAGTCAGGTCCCAATTGTTTCCAAGTCAGGACTACCAATCCATCATGTGAAAACCACGATGGCCATTGCACTAGTGCCCCCACATGTGCCCCAACAGGGTCCTCCTCAGGTACCCCCACATGTGTCCCAACAGGGTCCTCCTCAGGTACCCCCACATGTGCCGCAACAGGGTCCTCCTCAGGTACCCCCACATGTGTCCCAACAGGATCCTCCTCAGGTACCCCCACATGTGCCCCAACGGGGTCCTCCTCAGGTACCCCCACATGTGCCCCAACAGGGTCCTCCTCAGGTACCCCCACATGTGGCCCAACAGGGTCCTCCTCAGGTACACCCACATGTGCCACAACAGGGTCCTCCTCGGATGCCCCCACATGTGCCCCAACAGGGTCATCCTCAGGTACCCCCACATGTGCCCCAACGGGGTCCTCCTCAGGTACCCCCACATGTGCCCCAACGGGGTCCTCCTCAGGTACCCCCACATGTGCCCCAACAGGGTCATCCTCAGGTACCCCCACAGGTGCCTCAGCAGTTTCCTTCACATGTGCCTTCACAGAATCTGCCACCATTGGCATTGGTTGATCCTACAGTTCAGAAAGATAAACTTTACCCTTTTAAAACTAGCATGTCAAGTTTACCTCAATTGGAACTGACACCTTCTCATCCTTGTATCCTTGAACCACCACAATCACAAGACTGTGTTGGCAGGATATCAGTTGACAAGAGTAGGCTTCCTATGCTGTCCCTTCCTGATGAGCCCACATCTGAATGTACATCTGTTCAGTCAAGTTCATTTGCGATTGGTAGACCTCCACTTTTGACTTGGCAGCCACAGTTTCAATCTAGTTTTGGTTTAATTTACCCCCCTGCCAGTAGTTCCCAGCCTCCTTGCCTCCCCATGTTGCACTTAGACAAGAAGGCCACTGACCCTTCTTTTCACTTGACAGAAGTGGCCCAATCCATGCCCTTGGTGCATTCAGTTAGCCATCTGCCCCAGCTGAAGCATCCTCTTCAATTGTCTATTCCAAATCAGTTTGAGAAGCAGACTAAGGAAGAACCTTTCCAATTGTTGAAGCTGACTGATGCGCTCCAATTACAAGAAGGACCAGGCACTGCATGGGATGTTCCTCCTCACAACATGCACAGCAAGCAAGATTCCTTCCAGTTGCTTCATCCTCCTCTCAAACCAGTATCTCAGCAACCAGTGATCTATTCAGATGTTAACAATGCCAACAATGTCGATGCCTTGGAGGCTCATGTGCGCACTGAGCAACCACACCCTGCAGGGTTAGGTGTCCCAATACCTGAGCCTGACACTGCTAGTGAGGATGCAGTTACCACTTCTTTTCCTTCTATATCACCTGCTGGAAGTTCATCTTCCTACAGTACTAGCTCTAGAACACATTCATATATGAGAGACAAGCAAGTTATCACAACCAAGGATTTTGGTGCACAAGTGGGCTTGAATGAGGTAGTCTCTGCAATATCAAATGAAGAAGACAACCATACATGTAGTACTGAAAACAATGGATTGGGAGAGAAAGTGGAATCATGTCATGTATCATCTAATATACTGGAAGAAAACGAGAGTGTCCATTCTCAAGTACATGTTCCAACAGATGACCCCGCTGCTAGAGGCCAAAGGGAAGACCAACAGTACAGCCATTGTCATGCAGATGATGTTCAACTGAGAGCAGCTGAGAATTCATTTTCAAAGGAACCAAACTCACCACTACTCAAGGAACTATCTGAGGTAGCACCAGTGATAGGGGACAGGCAGACCCCCACACCTAGTGATCCCACTCCGGAAGACACTCCTGAACTGACTTTGTCAATGTGTACAGAGAATGTGGGATCTCTACCAGTGAATGAGTTTGTGTTGGTTAGAGACATTGAAGAGGACGAATTGAGCAGTACTTCTGACAGCTCTGTTACCACTGATGGATGCAGTGATGTTGACAGATTTGTACAACCACCAGGTGTTAGGGGTGTGAAGCCACCCGAGATGCCAGTGACCACTCCAACTGGACAACTGTCTGCTAGCCATCAAAGTGAGTAGCCTCTCTGTTTGTGGTTATGTCATGTGCAGTGTGATATTAGCTAGCACAGCAATGTGCCAGTTGCTAGGAGATCTGCATCACCACTCATACTATTCTATTTCTGTGTTATATGGTTTTGATTATAGATACTTCCTGTTTATTCAGCCACACCATAGATACTTAGTACATTTGGGTATCTATGGCTGCACATTCATCTGTACTGTAGTACATTGTGTGCCTGAATGGTTGGCAGGACTCTTTATGTTTTGCATTTATGACAACATGGTAAGACCTGTTCCCCGCAATAGTTTGAATTCATGTGAATAGGTGGAAGGACATGGCATATCTTTGTAGTGGAGTTAGGATGTGCATTGCGGTTGGCCCCTAACCTCACAGAGAGACCATCAGCATCTGGATTCATGCCTTGCCCTGGCCTAGCCCTCAGCCACATGGTAGGGCTTGGGTTGTGAGGTCAGCTGTTGGCTAATTGAATCAATTGAGCTCACCATATGGTGGTCTCCTTTTGGGAAAGGTGTCACCAGCTTAGCCATGCTTGATATTATTGCATTTGTAAAGTTTTCAAGAATACTGTTCCTTTGATCCAGCTTCTATTCCACTGCTATTAATGTGTCATTATTTAATTTACTTACATATATAGCAAGTTTCCCATGACATGGATCCACTCATATTTCTACCTTACCCATTTGCACATGTGCGGTCTATGTATGCATGTATGTACGTACATACTGTATGTACATTGTATGTATGTAACAATCTGTAGACTCTTCTATAACCCACACTGAACAAGCTATGATGAAGAGCATTTCCCAACAAAAGCCTTCAGAAGGTTTATCTGTTGATGAAGCATTGCAAACAGACCCTGACAGTGATGATGCCTTGTCAAGACTGAAGCGTGTTGAAGCGCAACTGAAGAGTTTGGAGTCAACTGCTCGTAAGGTTCAGCAAGAGATACACTTGGATTCGTATAAGGTGAATGGTATTGGGATGGTATTACATGTATGTACTGTACATATGCTTGCTGTAGATGGTGTGTTTAGAATCAGCTATCTACAAATAGCTTGGCACTAGTAGTTTTTTGTGAAACACATAATAGTACATACAGTACATTGGTTCTTGTCTCTTGCAGTTCCATGTACATACAAAATATGTACCATATGAGCTATATTCACTCCCGTACGGTATGTGTACAGCCAATGGCCTTGGTTTTCAGTTGGTGTTCACCAAGGTATTAACTTTGTTTAGTCTCAAAGCCTTAAGCCATCATCTATTCTAACACTAATCGTATCATTATCATTTATTGATATTGTATTGTTTGTGACCTAATCATGATATACGTAGGTAACAGTCATGGTATACATAATATGTAGTGTTCGTACCTCCTTCTTTGGGAAATTTCGACATGCAGTGATTCTGGATTACCACATGGCATTTGTTGTGCTCATTATGTTATCTAGCATTCTGACATGGTGCAATTGTTGTGATCAGTATGATATTTTTGTTATATAACCATCTCCGTCTCCACTACTTCTTTGGTATTCCGACTACCTGATGTATGTATGTAATATGTCTGGTGTTACAGTACATGTGTTAAAGTACTTTTGTGTTATTGCAGTGGACTTCATGTTCTGTCTTCCTGTTCAGCTGCTAGGGATGCTTGCTGACAGAGCTGATGTCTCAACTTCTGCTAGTGTCGACATTGTTAGTGATTATGATGAAGCAATGCACATCAGAACACTTGTCCATAACAGTACAGATCACACAAGAGTCAAGAACACAGCAAGAGGTCATTTCAGCAGTGAACTAGCACATGATCCTGTGCCACCTGCCTCCATGTCTGCATCAACTAACCGAAGATCTCAGCAAAACACGTGAGTGCACATTTCCATTTTCACTGTTCTGGATACACCCCTGAGGTCTTACTCTGTCCTTCTAACTTCTGTTCTACCCAGGCATGTATACATAGTCATCCCCAATTTGTTTTACAGTACATACATACTTAACCCCAACTTAAGCACCTACGTACGTACATACATTACACAATCTAGCCTGTAAGTTCTACCCCTGTATACTTACTGAGGCATTAGATTGTACTCTACATATGCCCTATATCAGGCGGTCTCTTCCCGGTGCTCCTCTGCGAGAGAGGAACAGGAAAGATCTGAGAAATTGGATGGAGAGGAAACGAAAGGAATCTCTCAAGAGGTTTAGGAAAGAGCGTCAAGATCTTCTTCTGAAGGAGAGGCGTCCTTTTGCTCCAAACCAATCACGAGTGAGACAGTGTGTGTTACTGCAGTACAGTCTACACTAGTTTGTAGGCCTGCATTCATACATACATAAGCACTGGGATGTATGGACTACAGTACACCTGTACGCCGTATGAAAATATACGTATATGTACATACTGTACAAAGATGTGTTCTGTGTAGTATACAGTATTTGACTGTTTGCATACAGCTACAGTACGTATGCTGCATAATATTATAGTATAGTATATCTATAGACAGTACATGACACTTACTGCTATGTGTAGTCCTCTCCTGCTAGGATGTTTTGTTTTCTGTGATGTCAAAGTATACTATAATTGCACTATCACATTCCCTCTGCAGGCTATTCTGAATCAAGAACAAAGAACTGCCAGAAGAAAGTAAGAGAATGTTTACATTCTGTACTTTGGTATAAGCAAATTGTCATGGCTGACATTTTAGCATTCAAAGGATAATTATACATTATATGCATGCATACATACATACCATAGCTATATATGTAGTGATTATGGCTATTACTTATGAACAGTTATTGTGTTGTGATCGGGAAATATCGGTACATTTGACTAACAAGTTTGGGATGCGCACCTCCACTGTACATCAGTATGTTTGTGTGCAGTGCTGTGTGTGTGTGTGTGTGCAGTGCTGTGTGTGTGTGTGTGTGTGTGTGTGTGTGTGTGTGTGTGTGTGTGTGTGTGTGTGTGTGTGTGTGTGTGTGTGTGTGTGTGCAGTGCTGTGTGTGTGTGTGTGTGTGTGTGTGTGTGTGTGTGTGTGTGTGTGTGTGTGTGTGTGTGAGTACTGCTTGAATTACAGTACTCTGTATACCTGTATTTCAGAGAGCTAGAGGAAGAGTTTCATGAGCAAAGGGTGCAAGATGCATTTGCCTTAATGGCTGACATCATCCAATCGCAGCCTAGCTCAAAGATCAAACATGAGGCAAGTGATACCCCACCAGGCAAAACTGTGCAAGGCTCTGCTACTTATACAAAGTATGGAGAACATTCACATCCACATCAAATGAGTGGTTAGTGTGTATACAATCGCTTATTGTAGTGAAATTTATATACTCTTAGAACAGAATACAGCTTAAACCAACTGTGTTTGTTCTGTTGTTGTCACTTGTATTACCCCTGTGTGTGTGTGTGTGTGTGTATGTGTGTGTGTGTGTGTGTGTGTGAGTGTGTGAGTGTGTGAGTGTGTGTGTGTGTGTGTGTGTGTGTGTGTGTGTGTGTGTGTGTGTGTGTGTGTGTGTGTGTGGGTGCAGGCATGTGTGGGTGCATGCATGTGTGGGTGTGTCCGTGTGTCTGTGCATGTGTACATGTGTATGCGTCTTTGTGTCCATTACCATAGATCTATGCCATTACCAAAGGGGATTTTAGGAGTTGAGTGTTGTATATTTTTAGATTATTCCCATATCTTTATACCTAAAATTAGCTATCATTTGTCAGTACCAGGTTTGTAATCCTATGTAGTCTATCATTCCGAAAAGCATCACTGTACCATCTAAAATTTTGTGTACAGTACTTACTGTATGTGTGTGTGTGTGCAATGCAATATATAGTGCACGTATTTTGTACTGTATACTCTACCGTACAACCAATTCTCTCATGACTGCAGTGGGAAGGCCCAAACGACCAAAGAAGCCTCTTAGAAGAATTGCAAGTGTTGATGGTTTGACAGAAGAAGAAGCTGATGCTGTAACTGAACTACTGGTAAATTGTGTACTTTATATGCACTACATGCAGACATACAATACAGTACAACATATTCTTTCCACAAATCTGTGCTGAATGTTTGTAGAGCACACACTACAGTACTGGCATGTGCGCGTGCACACACACACACACACACACACACACACACACACACACACACACACACACACACAACACACACACACACACAACACACACACACACACACACACACACACACACACACACACACACACTTGTAACTTGTATACCACAGCCTGCAGTGCTGGCTATTGTGGCCCCTTTGTTGGGCCCCCAAAGGGGTCCAACTGGGGGTGAGCCACCAGATATCAGTAAGGGAGAGACCCACTGGATATGGGCCCTTCTACCCCCACCATCCATGATGGCCCCCTCATGCAAACAAGGGTTGCCCATCTGTGAGGTTGCAAGCCTCACGAGGTAGGGAGGGCTGGGCTGCTGCTGAAGAGCAGTGGCATGTCCACCTAAACTCACAGCAGCAGTATGTGATTCCCAACCCTAAACTTGGTAATATCCAGGCTAATAGCATCTAAGGCATCAGCCAATGACTAGCACCCTGTTGAGAGTCTGATAAAGAAATACCCAAATCATATTTAATGTTCCAGCGGTTGAGGCTAATAGGTATGATTTTACCTGTAGGCTGCTGAGAGTCACAGCTTTCATCCCTTTAAGAGCACCATGCACCTGCTGGCAACAGGCTTAAGCTTAAAAGTTGGTAGCTAGTCTTAAGAGACTAGCTACCAACCAGCCACTCAAGCCAACTGGACAACACACACGCACGCACACGCACGCACACACACACACACACACACACACACACACACACACACACACACACACACACACACACACACACACACACAAACAAACACACACACAGAAGCATGATTACTGGGGTATCATTATAATGTCTCTCCTATTGTATAACTATATTATTAGTAGTATATCTGCTGGAAGTGTAGTCTGTCACCAAGTAAAATATTAAATATTTTCTAAGCTGTATGCCAACCAAGATCAAATGCTCCGTCTCTAGTCTCATAGGTACAGTATGTATGTATGTACATATGTACTGCTGAATATGGTACAATAGTTGTGGTGTGTATCAATTGGTCCAGGATTGGATTTTTAAATGAACTAATGATGTTGACTATTCCTGGATGTACTGTGGAGTGTGCAGTCCACGTGTGATGTGATATTGAAATGAACTAATGATGTTGATGTCCCTACTGTAGGCTGATGTCCAGGAGGGAAGTGTTGTTTCACACTCCTCCAACAGCACTAGTGTCCTCACAGACATTGACTGGACTGCAGTGGACAAGCTGTTGGAGCAGTGACCCATGGGAGTGGAAGCCATATCTGACAGAATCAAGTTTCATAGACCGGCACAGAATGTCATAACTTTCATGATGTGTACATATACGTATGTATATCAAAATTGATGATTTGGACAGTGTACATTGACTGCATGGCTGTTGAACAGTGGCAATCTGACTCAATCTCAGGCAGTAGGCAGTTGTGCACTTCATGTCCTTATAGGCACATCGTATAAAATATGCAATATTGACATTGTAGTACACAGTAGGTGTACTGTAGATGTGCATGCAGGCAGGCCTGTATTACTGTATGTGTACAATAAAATAAACCTAAAGTTTACCTCCGCATGTAATGAACTGGATTATAGCAGACATAGACCTTTGAATATGTTCTGTTTTTAATTATTTTTTACTGCCTTGTTTTGTATGGGAATCATGGGAATCAATCAGTGAACAGCTGGCAAACAGCGTAGTATACAGATATACTATTACATTTCAATGTTGTCAGAACATGTTCAAAAGTCTGTATGTCTCTATAATCCACAGTTCATTGCATGCTGAGGTTTAGAGGATAAAGAGGTTTATCTATATCATATTATAATATAGTGTGGTATAGATGTATAGTATAGAAAGAGAAACTAAAATACCGATTGAGAAACAAGGAAATCAATACTGTCCAAACGAACAACGTGCAACAAAAAAACAATCAGGGATCCAGAACTGGAACCCAAAACAGATATACACAGATGGGCAATGTACATTGACTGCACACAGTATAGTATATATATATATATATATATATATATATATATATATATTATATATAGCATATGGTTGCATGTATACCCTATACATGCATGCATGCATGCACACATACAAATATGAGCTTGAGCCTAGTAATTATAAATTGCTAAGATGAATTATAAGACTGCATATTGTATGTTGCATGCATGACATAATTATATATTATAAGTATAACACTTTCTGAACCACATGCAAGACTTAGTGCTATATACTATATGTACATGTATGCACATGCAGCCATCGATCTGCACATAATAAACTGCAGTATATGTATGCACACATATATATGCATTGATGAACGTTCTGTATATATGTATACAGTATAATATATTATTATATTATAGAAGGATCGATGCACTAGCTATATCTGCTATATTATTATGCTCCACGCATGCCTATATATATTATACATATATATATATTATATTAATTTTTCTGAAATTCGAACCTCGTGCACAAAATATATGCATGTATGTTATATCCTGTATTCATGCACATATATATATATATATACACACATAAGATTGAATTAGCACGATTACAAAATTCAATTAAAGAAGTGATCATATTATACAGAAATTGCAATGGCACATCCAATGCACTGTGTATGTAATATGTATACTGATGATGCAAGTTGTCATACGTACATGATTCAAAAAATGGTGTAATACATGATGATAAAAAGTTTGTACTGTAGTTGTTGACACGCACACAAATAAACTGCTTTGATCACAAAAAGCTGTTATTATGGTTCCCAATTTGCATAAGAGCCTTGAGTTTTGATCAATTCCTCAACAGATCAACATGCTTTATCAAAGTTTCCATCAACAGCTGCTGCTTAGGAATGAGTTTGAAGCTGTTGACGTCCACATCTGGAGAGCGCATGACAGTAGGGGCAAACACCACAGCTAAGTTCCTCTCAGACATCTTGTTTGAGGAACTTCTGGACGACACCCTAAGCAAGAACAAGGTACGAAAACACAATCACAGCCAGCTCATGAAACGCAAGCACTATATACAATTTTGTAGCAATAACATATTATAATAGAAGTAAAGAAAATTATGGGAACCTTGGGGAAAGTTGAGTATATCAAATATAACTGTTATTTTATGGGTGGTAGGGATTGATGGTGTGGGAAACAAATTGACCATAAATGATTACTAAATATTCTTGCATTATGGTGCAAACTAAGGACATGGTTCACATCTACTGCGTGTACGTATATATGTGAAATTTGGGCACTTCTTTTAACAGGCCACCATTAAACTGCCTCATTTGAATTCCCTTGTTAATAATATGTACACATGTAAACCCTCCAAACAAGGACATCTCCACATACATATGTGCTGTAGAGTATAACTGCATACGTAGCCCTACCATAAGCGTGTACTACACCCATATTGGTGACTGGAAAATTGCAACCTGATACTTGCCCCTCAGCCATGATAGTCCTCTGCTTGGGTTACAGGGTACACCAGAACAAGTTACAGTTTTAGGTTCCCTACTGCTGTATAGGGTGTCTACAATACAACAGTATATCCGGTCAACTGTGTGAATATGGTTGTCAGGGTTAGCCAGATTCCTCTCAAAGACACAGTTGTAAGTGATACTCACTGACACACACTATGCTGGCACAAGTTCTCACTCACCGCTTCAAGTGCATTAGCAAATACAGCAGTAGATTATAATGGGACAGCGGTAATGTAGAAAAGCACTCTTTAATCTCAGGAATGATCTCTATAACTTGAGTTTCAGTTGCCCTTCCTACATGTACGGAACAGTAGTAATTGGTCATTGTACACTTTCTCACAACACAACTCAGCTGCTGTATGCACACATAGAGAAGTACGGTACATACTGGATGGATCTCAACTAACCATCAAGCAAATGGAGTAATTGCTCAAAAGCTTTGTACGTTATCAGTGGAATGGGCAGTTCACGGAGAAACAGCTTCAAAGCTCCAGTTATTGAATGTATGTCCAAAAACTCATCCAAATCCAGGGAAAGACCTGCATGAAAGGCCAAATAAACCCACAAACATTGAATTTCAAACAAACAACTCTTATTGGATGGCAAAGCAAAAAAAAAAACCACATGTACTGTAGTTTGTGTACATTGTGAGAGTGTACCAGTCATCATACAAATAAAATGGGGATTAATGAATTCTGTATTATAAGTATGTATTGTATGTACAATTACTGGGCATAGCTGAATGTACAAGTACAGAATATACACTTGCCACTACATATTGAGTACAATCATATGCCAAACGCACCTGAGTCAAAATCTGCCTTTATAGCATACACCTCGTCTTGGCTGCCAGAAATTCTGTATATTCCTTCTGTATGCAACCCTGTACCCAAAGAGGTTAGTAGAACATACCTTATAAACATACTGTATATCAGTACTATTTTCAAGTGCAAAATGTGCACTGTATACGTATGCCATTGTACAGTAGGACAAGTATGTATGCACACAAAATCATCATAGGTACCATATATGTCTGAATAAAAGCCCGGGCCTCTATTTCCTTCCAGAAGGTTTTAACCTGGCCTCTATTCGAGCCTGGCTTTTATTTCTTAGGTACAGGAAATAGTAATAGGAAAATGGCCACCAATAAGCGGTTGTGCACTTTCAAAAAAGAAGGTGTCATTAGAGAGTACCATATGTACAAGGCTGCGTATGGAGAAGGAACTTGAAGTGAGAGTAGAGAACGATCAGCGCGCTGTTTCTGTGTAAAAAGAGGAAGATGCTGCTTAGTGTTGCCGCTTCACAATCTATTGCTTTTAACTGGAATTTGATGTTTCTTGGTTTTATTTCAGACATAGCTGACCTTCTCTTAATCGTAGATACTCCGCCATGACATTCACATCCAAAAATCTTCCCTCAAAGTGGAAAAGCTTCTTGTTTCAGCACAGGACTACCCAGTGTGTATTCGAATCCGGGCTTCTATTCGAGCCCCGGCTTCTATTAAAGAAACGCATAGCTGACACCCGGCTTCTATTCGAGCCCCAGCCTCTATTTGAGCCCGGTTTCTATTCGGATATATATATAGTATTTGCATAGACTCACCTCTGCTTTCCACAGCATGAACACAATCTCTGACAACTTTGGGAATTTTAGTGCCGTCCATTATAAGCAGAGTTGTCAAATCAATGCCATACACTAATAAGAGACAAGAAAATTACTGTCATGCAAGCACACAAATGGTACTACAACATACAACATATGTACGTACAACATACAAAAAAATTATGTACTGTATGTAATTGTTGTATACTGCCTTGGTGTGCTACAGCAGCCATAAAGTGCTGATTGATTGACTGAGGGTGGAGGTCAATCAATTAGCACTCTATGGTGCTGTAGCATACCAGGCAGGATACAATTATTATGTGTCATGGTGAAGCAAACAAGTGCAAAATGTGACAATTGATAACTATTATTGATGAGATATGAATGGGTTTCGGCTGGCCAGCTGATTGACAAGACCCTTGACCTGGGCTACATCAGGGTAGCAGGCTACATCGTGGATGTAATCCCGCGGTATTCTTTGATCCACCCAACTTTCGCCCCGCACCATGACACATGTAAATATGTACGCAAGTATGTACATTAGACCGAATACATGCGGAGAATGTACATACCTCTCTTCACAAAATTCTTGGTTGGTATACAGTCAGGTTCAGCATATTGAGCACACTGCTTGTGGACATTTATCCCACAGTCTGTAATGTATAGAAGGAATGGAACATACTGTAAGTAAATTCACTCATACAATGCACTTGTGGTATTAGGAAGGCAGTTTCAGATACTGGGTGAAAACCAATTACAATGTACTCAACTCCAACATAATTTTGGCCATTATTAGTTCTAATTATATGTTGCTTTGTGAGCTTGACATGACTTAGTCACAGAATGTACTTTATGTATGTATACAGGTACTGCATGTATATACAGTGATTCATTTTGTATGTATTGCAACTATTAAGAATAGTACCACAGTGAGTACTGTATAGTGGGAACTTTCAACAAAGAAATTTCATGAATGATTCTGCTTAGAAAGTAGCATTTTGTGATAATATTCTATGAAATCAGGGATCTTTCTACTATATCGCATGTATTGAGTTGTTTTTGTACAATTTTCAGTCTTACTGTAATTGATAAATGTGATCTTGTTCCTCTTTCACTGTACTATCTGCCAAATGTATGGGCCGACAACCAATAAAAATGTAGATGATAACCAAGAAAATACTTATAAACAAGGGCATGCAATTTTTGGGGGAATCCATGCAATCAAAATGCCAACAATGCCAAAGCATAGGTCTATGGCCAAAGTAAACCTCACCAACCTGCAGCACTATTATGGTAGTCTACACACGATAGTCAGACTATAGGTAGTTGGGAATTTTTTACAATTTTGTTTATATAGCTCACTTAGTACTGCCATATTGCAGATATTCCCAGGGAGGCAGACCCCTCCTCCCCTGATTTCACCATAGGAGGCTACAGCCCCACAAGCCTGCTTCCTACACCAGTGGCTGACCACTATGGCATACAGTACGTATTGTACTAATCAGCACACACTGCATAATATTACCATATCCGGCCAGCACATAGGGTCATATGTGTGCCTACAAACTGTGCTCACACACAACCACAAAATTGATGCTGTACACATGCTTAAGCTGATGAAATGAAAGTATGTATGTATGTACATACTTCTTGATTAGTCAACATGCTAACCTTGACAGCGAAGTCCTTGTGACTTGATCCCCCACATGAAGTGATTACATATATCACACCAGGTTGGTGGTCCAAATGTCTTGATCTGATCATGAGCAAATGAAGAACACAAGTGCAAATGGCTTCACACAGTATGTCCGAGCATGTAGTACACACTCCCCTATTCACTGGGGGACACACCATAATACAGAACTGTCAAAGCAGAATGTGTGCTACCTACAAACATGGATATGATAAACATTCTGTATATGTGCATATGTATTGCATACTCATTCTGGCTTCTCACAAAGACATTCAGGATAGGAATGCACCTGCGTCCTGCTCACATACTCTACAACATATGCCATTTTTTGCACTAAAAATTCAAAATTGATACACATGTGTGGATGTCCAACATACAAAGTACAGAGTGTTCAGGGGTTGTATAAGACCTCTCAGTACTAATACACTGATTTATACAAAGAATGCACACAAAGAATTACACACATGGACAATGAATGCCCTACTAACCTTGAACTGATGTGCCTTCTCATACATGAAAACAACTGCACTTGAATTTCGCTTTGAAAGATCATCCTACCAAATACAAATGCCAACACAGCTAGAATCACTTTAGAGTTCACATGCACAAAATATGGTACTGGCACATACCATGCACCCAACATATTAGTATTTCAGTTTCAAAGTATATATAAATACATGTGTTTGTGAGGTAGAAAGTGTAGAAGGGAACAAGAGAAGAATGCTGCATTATAGAAGTCAGCTTCAAAAGTAATACGTACCTCGTGTAAGCTTATTGGGGTCAAACAAGGCTGGTCTGCTGATAACTCAACATCTTGTCTGCTGTCATCAAGACACTGCACATCTTTATACTAAGGATGAAAAGTACACAGCAATAAATCATGTCAGTTGATATAGTACACAAGGTAGCACTGCAAGCAGTAGACATTCCCAATGTGAAATACATAAATATATTGACAATAACCGTAAATACAGTGCAACACAATGGACTACTCTAAATATTCATCTTAATTTCATTTCTACAAAACTTATAAACTAATACTGATTTCTACCCTTGGGCTTGAAATTCACATTAAGTGAGTTTGCCTTAAGAGAATTCCCCTGTAGTTGTGATGCATGCAATAGCTGTCCATGCTTACCATGCTCTCAGGCAAACCAAGTCCGTTGGATTCAGGGGCTACCTACAGGGATATGAAAACAGGGGTGAATACATGCATGTATACAGCGTCCACACATATAAAAATATATTGTACATACTGTATGTATGTATGCTAGATCAATCATTGGCCAAAATATACTGTATAAACCACACAACTAGAATATTAGAATATATGAATATGTACTGTATATAATATTACGCATATATTAATATGAATGCAAACATGACCTACTCAATTAACGTGACAGAGTTACATGAACATTATAAAAGGAACTGTGCTAATAGTGTGCAGATGGTGCGTACATGACATGCTATGTTATGTACCTCATAAGTCAGGTTTCCCATGCCATTTTCAAAAGGGACATCATCGTCACTGTTCAGTGATGACCCAGAGGAGAATCGTCTGTTGATGGGCACTTTCTTTACAGCATTGGATCGCACTAGACCTATTGGAAGTGGAATGCCATCAATATGGACAAAATGTACACAACCATACGATAATGCTGCATGCATCTTTAATGTACATGCAACTAAAGCGTTTGTATATGTACATATACAGTACACACAGTAAATCCATACGTACATGCACTAGCACATGAAGAGGTATAGTGAAGAGATTAAATGAAGGAATCCTTAAAATCTAGAAAGTGTTTTGCTTAACCAGGAAAGGGAGTAGGTAGGGAGGTGTCCCTGTAGACGCAGCACAGGTGAATGTACTGCCTTTTACTCTTAAGCATTATAAGGTACTTTTCCTGATTGGCCTATATCAGACCAGATTGTTCTGGACTTGGTGTGTACTGAGATAGTCAATCCTCGGTCAGCCATAAATGGTCTAATAGTTTAGTGATCAGTTCAATTATTATCAGAACAGATATACTGCACACAGAAAGCCTTAGTAGCTCCATACAGCTAATCATGTTCAATTTTTACACCCCAGCCATTCACGGCTAGGACATGACTAATTTGGTTTGTTGCACAAAGAATTGAGCAAGGGTTGTGATTCCTTGAGATACATAGCACCTACTTTGGATGAACACCAACAATCGATATGCAAGTTGTAGGGATTATACTTTCATCTCTGGCCAAAAATGATTGCAGTGTTCAGTGCCACTGTTCACCATATATTGGAATAACAGTGCATGATGTTTGGTGTGTGTGACAATGATATTACTTTTGAATGGTGTACGCATGTATGTACACACACACACACACACACACACACACACACACACACACACACACACATATATATTACAACTCTCTACATACACAAACAGCAATACTGTGCATCACAGCCCACAATACAGCAAAGGTCACTGATGTCTGCTCTTACTACTGGTCTTGTCCGATAAAGAAGAGTTATACTTGATTTTTAGCTTGTGAGCATGGAAGCTTCTCCTCCTTGAATACACAGCTGGTCTCCTGGTCAGTTTTGGTCCCTTGTTAATGTGGTCCAATGCATTATTTTCTTCCATAAAAAGTGTTATCAAACCATCTGCAACCAAGTCATCTATGTCCTCATAGTGATTGTCTCCTATAAAAGATGTACAGAATATCAGTTTTAAAAGTTAACAAACCTTACAAGTCCAGATTTTAAAAAAAATCAAATATATCAGGAACTACACTACATTTCACACGGTCAATTTTACCACTAGATATGAAATCAACTAACACACCAACTGACAAGAAAGAATGTGAGTACACAGAAATGCTTGATATAGAGGCATTCCATGGTGCCATACAACACTGACCTACATAGTGTTCATTGTTGTGATACATAAGTACATAGTGTCTGACCCGATTGCTCAGCCTGTAGGGAGAGAATACACAAGAGTCTATGACATTGAATGATCCGCAGCACATGACCAGCATATGCTCACATGAAAGACAAAATGAATGCTCCAGGTTGGGAGGATGAACTCCTTATCAGGTAGTTACCATCCACAGAACCCAGTAGTCTTGAAGTGTCATCTCTTGAAATTGCTCCATGAAACCTACACACACCAACAAATAGAGGAGTCGTCCATGAACAGATACACATGACATACCAAAAGTGTACAACAAAACGCATGGGTATAATGCACTATATGTTACAGCAATTTTGGGTGACAAAATCTAGAATTGGCATACGTAACCGTATAACCTTCTGCAATAGACCATGGCAAAGTTTGAACACTAGAAGTCCATCACTGCATGGCTGTCAATGCAATATAACTAACAACACTTTACCCACATGTGTGTGTGTGTGTGTGTGTGTGTGTGTGTGTGTATGTGTGTGTGTGTGTGTGTGTGTGTGTGTGTGTGTGTGTGTGTGTGTGTACATGCGTGCATGCATGCATGTGTGTGCGCGTGCAGTGTGTGTGTGTGTGTGTGTGTGTGTGTGTGTGTGTGTGTGTGTGTGTGTGTGTGTGTGTGTGCGCGTATGTGTGGTGGCTCAACAGAACTTCTAATAGCACAAGAAAGGGTGCCTCATGCACGTGACCCTTCACCAGTGTGCTATAAGGCCATTTTGGGGAATACCAACCCTCACTAGTAGCACTGGGTAACATCCTCTGACAGCCAGGACCCAACTGAAAAGAAAAAAATAATGACAAAATCTGGAATTACCATAATTAGCACTGATGTCATTCTCATATTGCTGGCAGATCAAAGAAGTGACTTTTATGGGTCCTCAGTAAAGCCAATTCTCAGCTATACTGTTGGGTCCTGGCTGTCAGAGGATGTCACCCTGTGCTATTGATGAGCAGTTGATTGGTGGGGGAATTATTATATATAACCCACATAAGGTTTTAGTATAATGCTTCAATAAAGTGGCAACAATAGTTCATATTGATCCCATACATTCCATAAACTTCAGCAGAAACCCTAAAGTCGTCAACATGAGGGTTTCTGTATTCAGGTGGACTTGTAGGGAAGTTTGATAACAGTGATTTCAATGTTGACGGGGTTTTTAACTGCTAGACCCAACCAATCACGCTGGATAAAAATGGTACTATTCATCCTGATCTTTGATGTAGGTATAATTGAATTGCACGCACAGTAGCACTTCACGCACCCAAAACATTCTATACTGTCCTGTTTTGAATGTCTGTTACTTACAATATCAATCCCAATAGATTGTGAAACTGAGGAAATGAGGAAAAATGCCAAAATGAGCCTCTTCAATCGTACCCATAATTCAGTTTCCAACATGAAGAAGTGCTAATGTACTACACTGTTACAAGACCTCTTGCCCGGTTGGGTCTATTTGGTCAAATTAGGACTATAGATTCTATGGCTATTTTCTTCATCAATCCTTTCCAGTATTTTCCCTTTACACAAATGTACTCTACCATTTATAGTCAAGTGCCAATTAGTTATATATGTCTACAATTTGCACTCCAATATTATACAGGGGCATCTGCACCAAAGCACAAGAATACAAAGTAGACTCACTTTCTTCCATAAACAAGGCACTCTTCGGAATCGAACTGCAAAGAAACAAAAATGATTTAAAGAGCAATTGAAACAATATTGAAACAATTACACAAGCTGTGGAAAAATCATATGTATATCCATGAAGAGCACTCAATGACAAATGAAAGAATCTCTTTGTAATGTAACTGTTAGTCCTTCTACAGAGATACACTATGTGGTATCAGTGATGTGACATATGGACCAGTCTACACCGTTTACTGTAGACAAGTGATCTTGGTATACACAGTAGGGGTTTATCAAGGCCGGTTTCACAATAAGCTAACAGAAAGGTCCCTTTAAATTACTCCTAATGTACACAGTATACTATAAGTTGGAACCAAGATCACACAGAAAATGTGAAGGAAGAATCTGAAATTGAAAGTTTGTACAAATATATACCATTGCCACAAGATCCCTGGAACTTGTCATCATAGAACTTGTAATCATGCATGAAGTAACAGCAAAGGATTCATTATACAAAAGTTTCCTGCCATACAGCTTAGTACTGGTTAAGCACAGAGCGAAAAGTCCACCCAAATCAATGGTATAACCAAGACAAGATCTGGGTAGACATTTGTTGGCAATTTTTGCATCTTTTTGTAGTACTGTTTTTGGAGCCAATGAGAGGCACAGTTTTCCTACATTTTTGATAAATGCAGTGTTATCCTGTGTGAGACTATAATGAACATGCAGAAATGTACCATTTCCTACACTCAAACAGATGGGAGTCAAATTTCCCATCGATCAGGTACATCTGTGGCTGTGATATCATTGTCTAGTACTGCCACCTTCTATTACACAGGGGATGTGTATGCTGTGCATTTTAACACACCAACTGAATAGCTTACTGTTCTGTCACACAAGACTGCTCGGGGCTTTGGGGCCTTTGACTGTAGTTCGTACACTGCAGAGCAAACGGGACACAGGGGATTCAATCGCAGAAACAGGACCACAACTCTCGTGCACTACTGCTACATAAGCAGGCATACTATATACCTTATACAATTCAATGCATACACAGCAAATAATAATCAGTGTGTATTCATCACTTAACCTATAACAATAAAATGGTTTATAATCTAAGATTTTATCAGCTTTAACATAATATCCGCAATAAAACATGCAACTTCCAACTTGACATCCTGTAGGTATTCCATCACCAGACTTACATTTTACTGATGTCATGGGAACAAGGATGCACAGTACAAAAACTGAATGTAGGTGTAGTGATCCAACATAATGTAGGCAGCGTGTACAGTACAATTTATACATTACGCACACGGTATTGCCCAAGCTTGTACGTATGTAGTACAACCAAGCTCAGACTTCTAGTATGATTCCAGGACATGTAGCTAGTGAGATTAGACTTATAAGACTTGCATGCAAGGGATTCCACAATAATGACTATACTGACTACACAGTAATACAGTAGAATGGCCTGGTATATAAGATAAATTCCTACGTAACACAAACTATAATACTTTGCTATCCTGTTTGGTTTGTTGTAGTACTGCACTGCATTATCATATCCTGATAAGAAGAACTTCTGATAACGAGGACTATAATTTTGTGGGTCACCTAAGCTTGTTAATGAGGCTTGACTGTATATAACATGTACAGAATCACTGCGTGTATTCAGGTACAAACATACATACGTATGTACAGTAGCTGCTATATACATATAATATGTACAGTACATTTCCTCAGTACTAGTGCAGGCTTTATTTTCTTGTAGTGTTGATTGTGGAAATTACGTATGTTAGTAAGCCCATACCTACCACATTCACTCTCAAGACTAACCATACAAGCAAAATACAGGGCTAGAAATAGCTGCCGGCCATCTGCCATTTTCCGAACAAAACATGAATATGGCTGATCAAAATTGAGTTGGATCAGCCATTTGGCTGACTATTAAACTGAAAGCTGAGTCTCTGATATCGGCTATTTCAATTAAACGCCAATAATTATTCATTTTGCCAATCTTATGGTTAAGTGATAAAGATTCCTTTGTATTATGTATGTACACATGTACATACTTACATACATAATCTATGATGATTAGAAATGGCTGACCAATCTTCAAAATGTCCTACCAATATAATACTGGGTCAGCCCTTCATCATATCGAAGTCCAAATGTTATTTCTACCACCGAAAATAGAATCTGCTATGACACTTGGGAAGTTGGGAAAGGCCTAAAAGTGTTAGTGATGTCATAATGTCTGACTACAGAGGGCAGAGGAAGGTGATCTAGCTGACATATGACAGAACACATAAGCACAGATACTAGCATAGACTAAAGTGAAAGACTAGTCATAATCATCTAACCATACTTCAGAATTATGTCATCAATGATTCATAAATGATGGGTACACTAACTGTCACTACAGTCACTGCTAAGGTATGCACATGTATAGTACATACCATGCACCCTGCTCTTCAAAAACACCTCAGGGTTAAGAATATGCATACAAACGATGCCTTTTTAGGTAAAAAGATCAGGAGGGCATGCATACACAAGCCAGAGAGAATACAGCTCTACATAAGTTTCAGCTCGTGAGAGTACTAATAACATGTATATCTACTTACAATCACCATCTACAGAGATGTACAGAAAGTATAATGACAATTAAGCGTGCAAACATATGCACACAAGTACATCCCATATTTGTTCGGATAGAAGCCCCGGCCTCTAGCTATTTGAGCCCGCAGCTTTTATTCGAACAAATACGGTATAAAGTGATAGCAAAGTGATACAAGAGTAAAACAGAAAGGATTCTCTCCAGACAATTGCAACTGCTAATACTGCATGGTTGATGCTTTCAGGCAATGAGAAGTTGAAGAAAAACAATTATTTGATATTCAAGTAGGGCTACATACGTACATATGTACTGTGTATATAACTAGTATAATATGTACATACGTGTATTGATTTCTTTGTGAGTTCACTACTGCATATAATCATTCAGTTGTGCACGGAAGTTTAATTATACCTATTCCAATAGCACAAGTGAGATTACTGGAAGTTCTAAAATCCTAGCCTTTAACTGTGTTGACACTCCCATCATTCTATGCATGCATGTGGGATACAATGGTTACAAACATGCTTCAGTCTTAACATTGCCTGTAGACTTACACATGTGGTACTTCTCTGTGACAAACAGTGTCTGGTATTTGGCAGGCAAAAGCCATTCGATGGGATGACCACAACTAAGTGAATGCACTTTAGCACCAAATCAAACCACAAAATCACAGCTTATTGGAAATATTTACTGGACAAACAGCTAAACTTCACCAAAGACGATGTACATACATGTAGGTCAGCTGATAGATCAATCATGATACAAAGGCAAAGGGCAAAGCTGATAGGGTAGTGTGGTGCTCTATCAGCAAATGAGGTATGAACAGTATGCCATATGAAAAGTCCCCATCTCATGGCAAACTACTCCTTTACATACCAGCATATAGCATAACTTTGTGAGATAATTCCATGCAGTGATACAGTGGGGGGTTAGAAGATATATACACTGTATAATATATAATATGTAGATAAATAGATAAGAAGATATATACACTGTATATATAATATATATATGATAGATAAATAGATAGATGGATGGAAATATAGATAGACAGATATAGGTAGATATCATTGCAAAGTAAGGTCACATATACATACAATTAATAAATAATAAAATATAATATTACATTATAGCAGTATTGATCATCAGTACATGGATCGAACCAGAGATACTCTGTGCATGCATGTGGTGGATTGTGTATAAAGGAGTGCATGCAAGCAATGAACCATGCAGCTTTAAAGTATATCACATGCAGTATACTGTCACAAATCATTATTGTAGCGCTGCACAGATTTGTTTGGGGCATTGACTATGCTATATATATTATATATATATATCAATGTATGTATATATGCAAGTTTATCAGTTGCATGACTACAGTATTTTTAAAGCCATAACATGATGGAGGTTAAACTATCATAATAGCCAGCTTACATACAAGAAAAAAATATGGTAATACTCCTTAAGCTTTCTATAAAGCTCTAGCGATTATTTTGGCTATAACAATTCAGCTAGAGCTCTAGGGCAAGGAGAATCAATTTCAGAATCTACAGGGATATACTCTATACGCACGCATTGATATAGCACACCACTCGACAAAAATCTACACGCAACATGTATACTTGTACGCATCTGTGTTTTGAGCGATATATATGTCTGTGCATGCACTGAACTCACACACAGGGTTCTTCACGGCCGCGCTGACTTCCACGACATCGTATTCGGTCTCGTATATATTGCCATTACCCGCACGCAGGGACATGAACGCCTGATCGTATATACAATCTGCCATCGTATTTCTTCCTTCGTAGCAATAGCACAGAAACAAATCTAACCTAATGCGACTGCTCGATAGTTATACGTTGCTCATACTGTAAACGAAAGCACTGCGTCTGCATATAATACAACTTCTGCTGATACGTGAACACGGAAAATAAAAATGACCGGAACAAAGGCAGGAAGTTTGTGGTTTACACACACACGTATTAAGGCTCAATTAAAATTCACGTTCAAAGAGACATTGAAGGCTCGCTTCCATTGATCGTTAATCAACTTAACGAATGATGAACAAGAAGATCCCGAATGAAACTGGACTGTCCACGGTTTCATATGGCATGAATCCTACAAAGGCAGTCGAAAAAGAATAAGCTGAATGTGATGGGTGGACACATGGAAGCCTCCTCATGTACAGCATAATCTCACACTTGACCATAATATGCAGTCAAAACACTGCCCACAAAGCAAACACAAAGGTCAGTGAAGGGTGAGAGTGTCTTAGAAATTATCCCCTTCACTGATTGGATTGTCAATAAAATGAAACCTAAAATAAAAGACACCTCCTAAACGCAGCCACCTCATCCCTCTGTCTACATAAAATTCCATGTAATGGAACTTTTGACATAAGGACACCTCCACGCTGCTTTTACTGTGACCACAAAGGTGTCCACACAATAAAGGTCCACTGTAATCATCACTTGAGTACAAATCCTTGGATACATACACATCACATCATGTGAGTGTGATGTCACTGAACTTATGTACCATCACAAGTGAAATGTGATAGCCTTTCACTGCCAAAGAGATGCATAGCTTTCATTCTAGCCGGACCACCAACGCACAAGAGAACATAGTGATACTGTTTACAATTGCACACTAGTACTAGTCCTACAGACATCTTGCCACAGTACCCTGTGCTACATTACACAGCATACACACGGTACCCATAAAATGGCAATGATAGCAAACAAATGATCTACTTCTCTGTACAGTATACAGCTGAAATATTCACCAATAACAAAACTGACATATATTGCACAATCACCATCAACACTCAATCATTCCATACAACTCTTTACACTGCATGGTCATTAAAAGGGCAAGAGGTGTCTGCATTACGTGGGTATTAAGCTCCCGAATGTACACACACACATAACCTATCAAGCACCCACACAGGGTTAGACAACACTAGTCCAACAAAGCATCATGGTTGTGACGACAACCGTACCATGCCAGAATCCAAAGATTATAATAAGTAGAACAGTTCTCCTCAATATGGGCAAGTCCATTCAACCATATTCAAATGTTGAAATTAAGCCACGATTATCATGATAATCACTATACTATGATTATCACTGAGTCAAAAATCACCAACTACAGTATATGACTATCACTGGAAGAAATATCACATCCACGAGATTGAAACATTGCCCAGTCCTATTCTGTCCCACTGGTACACACACTACTGGAACTATGTACTACCTCTGACAAGCAATCTCCCACACTGGTATGGAAATCGAGGAGATACCACAACAGTAGTCACAAATCAATGCAGAATTAGTGCTGCACAAACCACTGCAGATGGACTATTGCAGTAGACAAACTAACTCATGAAATAGAAAGGCTGACCAGTAATTATGGTTCTAGCAGACACTTTAGCTTCCTTTGATCGAATTTCAAAACTGGAGTGATTTCATAATCTTTAGGTCCAAAACACAATCAGTTTACTTCATATTATGATAAAAGAGAACAGAGTGTGTACTTCTTTATACATACACACACACCCTTATCAGGCACCCTGGTAACAGCATATACGACTTACATCATCAAAGAATTCAAGTACAACTTTTCTGTCCTTTTGGTGCAAAGACTATGAAACAAGTAAAAAATAACGCAAATTACACCACAGCAGAGGCACAAAATTACAATTTGAAGATCCCGTTACAGGGAAATTACAAGGGCAACACAAACCAATAACTACTGAAGATCACATTACAAGAGTATCAATCTTACCAGTGAACTAATATCTGTTATAGGCTTCCTGGCAATGAGCTTATAAGGTGGTGTTTGTATCCCTGCGAGAGCAACACGAGCCAGTTTGGACAGGGGCCACTGAGCACAGTTGTCGTCCAGAAGACACATGGCTTCATCTTCCACAAAAATGGAAACTATTCCTGTCGAGGTCTCCAGTCCTAAATCCAAACATATGTACAGTCTATGATTTACACTTAAGTGAGCACACAGTGGACTTACCCTGAAAAGAACTGCACATGAAAAATTTTTGCTCAGCTTGCATAACAAAGTCAAATTTGGTCTGGAAATGTCAAAGGAATATCCGAACGTACACACAATCAGAATACATACATATGTAAAGTGTATGACTAGAATGCAGTTCACAGTATGTACAGTAATTCTTACCTTAACCCACTTGTCTACATTGAATATGTATGACTGATTTTCATCAAATTGTGATGATGTGTCTTCAGAGGGTGACAGAATGTTGATGTCCAGCCACTTTTGACAAAGTACTTGAGGTGGCTATGGTAAATGGTGGCTAAGGTTATAATAACTAGACCAAACAATCAGAACTAACAGCTGAACTACAAAAACTAACTTCTGACATTTGTAAATGATCAGTCATCCATTTCAAGAGATGGTTACCATCAATACATCTTCCTGCCTGAGTGATACACGCAACATACCAACCAATAACACATGCTGTACATCTGTATGCAGAAGTGCAGCTCTGGAACAGCTGTTTATCAACAAGGTACATATGCACAATAGGTGGATATGTAGATATGCTGAATCCTGATGCTACACTACACTGTAGGCCTGGATCGATTTGTCAGGTATACATAATCCAAAGAAAAACAATACTGAAACCCCAAAGTACATACTTTGCAAAAGACATTCATCATAAATTTTCCAGTAAATGTACTTAAAACAGGAAACAACTCAATGCTGGGACACTTTCAACAGGCAGTGAAACTTCTGTAATCAATTACTTCAAATATTCAATGAAATCCATAATCCAAACATCTTTTGAGGGACAGCTGCCATAATCAAGTTGTACTTAAGTTACTTGATAATCCAGGAACCTCTGTAATCTACCACCTTGCTTGTTACCCACAAACTGCTGGATATGGTCTCCCACCCAAGTTGAGTAGTGCCCCCTTCCCAAAATACACAAAATTCAACCCGATGAAAGACCATAGTTACATTGGCCAGGAATACATCATTGCTATGCTCAATTAATGTTATATCAATGACTAGCTGCCTATACACACCAATAATGCAGTTACTAGAATTCACACCTTATTGCCACTGGAACAAACCTTCATTAAGTCAGTTGTCCTTCCAATGGCATAGTAGCAGTGAAGACCCTAAATTGATACTGGTGACATAAATAGACAAACATAACAATTTGAACAATAAGATGAACTGACAACATAAGCTTCCACTGGACAGGATTCCGGAGCATTCACTGCATACCTGATGATGGAAACATCAACAATATTATGGTAACCATGGAAACACCACATTATGTCACATGTGATACATGCTATGAAGCATGATGTACATGCACATATATGCTATGCATGCATGCAAGACAGTGGGAAATTCCTGTACATACTCTGCACAGAGTATGTACATGTATCAACGTACAGTAGAAGCCTTATAAGACATATTCTTCGTACAATTTCTGTTCAGTACAAGCAATTCTGTGGAATGCTTCATTCGGTGTAGCAATGTATACGTAGTTATCAAGAACTGATTAGAAATAAATGTTAGGGTCACTTTTAGCTGTCTTTACGAGGTTCAATTGTACCTGACAACACAAGACGATGAAGAGCAGTTCATCGTATTAGATGTGAGGTGATCTCAAAGGTGAGATCTTTGCTGGGAGACTACTCTAGGATACAACACTTTGCAGACCAATAACAGCACTTGGGATTCATTGTTGGAGGAGGCCATTTGTGTGCTCCTGTGCTTCTACCATGTAGATATACAAAGCATGTACGAAAGGATACACCTGTGTGCCATAATGTAACAAGATATTCAGCTTCTGCTGTGTACACCAGGGTATTTGTAGAGTACAAGAAGGAGTTCAAATTCTCACATTAGTGCACAAAACTTAGCAGATGACTCACCATAGACTTAGTAAGGTAATGTCGCTAACTTTAATCCCAAGCAAGGAAGAGTTTGGAGTATCAGACACGATCACTGTAAACATTGCAAGACAATTCACTGCACATACTGCAGTTTCTTAAATGCATACAAAACACAATTTACAAGCTTACCAGGCAATCTGTCTGAGAAATCTTTACATTTGAGGTAGTCCCCGAACAACAGTAAATAGGCACAATTCGTGAAATCTACAAATAAAAACTGTTCCAGAAGACAATGGGATAATAAAGTTCAAAGGTATGTACAGTGCAATATGTACAACTGCAATTTTGCATAAACAAGTAGTAGGATATAGAAATACATACAATAAAACACATACAAATATGTACATACATACACCATTGCATACTTGATAATCTGGGCCAATTTCAATGTATATTAAGGAGTTTAATGGTTGCTTAGAGGAAAGGCCTATCCAGGAGGCTGGCTCTACACTAAAGTGAGGAAGTACGCTTGAAATGGTACAGCACTTAATATGTATTGTATATCTGTCAAGAATTTCAACTCACAAAGAAGGCTGCAAAATTCTAAAGAAGTAGGCATTGATGTTGGAAATAACCACCAGACAATCTTCTTCGATGTTACCTACTTTACTTCTGGTCATAACTTGGACCTAAATATGAAGATAGTTTTGCCAAAGCAATTAACTTCCCTTCATTATATACACAATACTCAAATATCAAAGCTTCTGGAAAGTGTACATGATGTCTAATAGGATAACCTTGAGTGCAAGCTACGTAGATGGTGTGCTGAAAGCACAATGTAATAGAAAAGAACACACGTCACTGTATGAAGATACGTACTGTATGTACGCATCTAATAAAACATTGTATAGTGGAAACCTTGGGTTCTGGTAAAATAACAACACACATTGAAAGTGAAACTACTTTCAGTAGAACCAAAGGTATGCATTTCGGGAACCCATTCTCCCTGAACAGAGACATCTCTATAAAGTACTACCGTTCAAGGCATGATAGCAATGTTACACCTCCAATCTCACTTGTTGGGTTTGATCATTTTGGAAGCCATAGCAATGTCCCCACTTAAATGTACGTACATACAGTGACCCAGTTCACTCATGATAATGAGATTTTTACTCTTATCAAAATGAATGCTGAGATATAACTCAACTGTTAACTTAAATATTAATGAGAATGACCAAGGTACATACAAATCTTGGAAATTAACTTGGATGAGTGCAAGCCATGCAAATTCCTACATCCTGCAGCATATACTGTACATACTGTATGGATGTAGGAATCTGCAAAGTGTGCACTCAGTCCAACTAACTTTGTCTAGCCCTATATCCATCTAGCTTCATACAGTCAAACCTCGTTAGTGAGTACACCTGGGGACCCCCCAAATTGCTACTCACTATCAGTAGTACTTGCTAACCATATAGATTAGTATTATGGGTTGTAAGCTGGGGTATCATATCCTTGTACTTCCTAACCAGGTATTACTCATTAACAGTGTTCTTACTAGCGAGGTTCTACTGTATATACGTACAGCCGTATACTTGTCTACTCCTATGCACATATCTTACCCTTACTCTAGCCTTTACTTGTTTCAAGGAGGATGTTTTTTTGGATAAAGCATCTTTGAACAGTCCTGTATCAATCCTACACACGTTTACTGTTTTAAATGGTTTTATACACCTTATTAACAGTATGCATACACACACTAAAATAAGCTAAAATACAACCAATGAAATACGGTTACAAGAATCGGTGTCGACTCACTCTATGATTTCCCTAAATACTGTATTAGAAAAAAGTATGTTAATTCTGTGATTTTTCATAGTATTATGCAATGTAGATATTATGGCTGTATTGTCTGCGTACTGGTTGAATTTAATAATAAACTGTACACACACGAAACACACTAAAAAACTGTTACTAGAATGAAAACTATGTAGAAAAGGATTAATGTGGAGGCAATGACCCTGATATATTACAATAGACAAATGAATCAATTGTAAGTATGTACACTGTAGAGAAAGTGCATTTCAAACACCTAGAACACTGATGTGCATGGCTGCTGCAGGCATCACTTGCTGAGTCTACCAAAAACCTACAAACCTAACACCACTACCACTTCACAGCCACAGTACCATAAAAGTAGCCTTTGAGCTAAGTGGGTGTCCCAGTCTAAATAAGATCAATCAATCAATCAATCAAAAAACCTAACACCACTACCACTTCATAGCCACAGTACATATGTACAGTATGTACAGTACATTACATACGTACCTTAGTCATTACTTCAAGGCATTCACTGTCTTGCTCAAAAATTTCACATTCAAAGTATAGTTTGAGGCTTGAGTGCTCCAGTGACAAGTCATCTACATCACTACCCTCGTGAAGAGAAGTTCCATCGATAGTTTCAAATGGAACAACTTCAGAAGTTTGACTTTCTAGGCTAGATCTTTCAATTCTGTCCTCTTGGTCAGCAGTACCTGTCTGTAACACATCTAGAACCTGTAATATACCATTTCAAGTGCCCAGTAAACAAGTGCAGTACATACGTACACTTTAGTGCATACCCACATACACATGCGTGCGTGTGTGCTGTGTGTGTGTGTGTGCATGTACATGCATGAGTGTACGTAAGCATGTACAAATGGTAAGTTTGCATCTGTGAAGGTACAAATGTATCTCTAAAGCATGTTCCCAATACACTAAAGACAAACATGTAAAGAGGTCAAAAAGCACATGCTACACATAAACTACATTCTCGTCTTCTATGATAAGGCTTTTTTCTTTCTTGTCTTCACCACCAAGTGTGGCAATGTCTAAAGGAGGCTGCTCTTGGGACTGGGGTACTGAGGATAGTATCACAGGGTAGGGATTCCCATATGTTGTTGTACTGGTAGTTTCATGCTCTCCATAGTAGGAGCTGCAACACAAGGGGCATTGATACCGCTGAGTATGTAGTTCACTAGATACATATCTGGACGGATCCTCAATGACAACAGCCTCTGTTTTCAGAAAGGTGCCATGACACTTTAGACACTAACATACAAAAGGTAAAAAAGTAGTAAACAGATACCTTACAATTTAGCAAACATGGACAGAAAAGGCAATAAACATACATTCAAGAAAGCAACAGAAACCTCATAAATTGGAAATCGTTACAATAGAACAACAAGGTCAACTGAGAACACAGCCAGACTACTGATACATATATTCCAAGACTCAACGTACCCAGTATAGTAGAGTACAGTGTGCGGTTTGAGCCACACACGAGGTAACGAGAAAGCTGTGTACCTGTATCTGGGTGCCACTTACAGTAGCCTCTGGCTAAAGGTTCCCAAGGTTAAATAAGTATACCCTATACCCTATACCCAACACTACAAGGACAATGATATATATCCATGCATGCACAGTACAGGCAGTACTCATGGATTACACAAGTGTTAAGGCACATGCATGTAATGTTTCAACTGATAATACTACATAGAATACAAAATTAATATTGTAAGCATTAGGACTAACACACTCCTTCCTTGCATGACCAAAAAATAGGAAATGTTAGTAATTACTACAACATACAGTTAAACTTGGTTAATACTGTACTGAAAATATCTGGGATACTACATACTCCTGGATAGTAAGAACTCCTCAATCTCTCTCTACCTCATGTACAGTACTGAAAACAACACTGATAGTAAGTAGTTACTACTGATAGTGAGTACATATTTTTCGGTCCTTGTAGCTACTTACTAACCAAGTTTGACTGTGGTATTGATTGGTTTAAGTACTACTTTACCGCATTAAATGTGTCCGGTTTATATGTATGTACACTGTACGTAACATAATCTCATGTACAGTACTACAGGTACGTACAGTACATACAGTACTATGTTCACACAAGTCCACAGATACAACATTGTTAGAAACTTCACCTCATATCTTGGGGAGATGACCATGTTCTGCTGGTTACGAATGGCTATAGGTTGTAAAATGTCTGTAAGCTTTTTAGCATCAGTAGTCGAATACACTACTTTTCTGAAATCTCTCCGAGCATAGTCAAAGGACAGCTTTAAACAATCTCTACAATGAATTAATGCAAAACCATACATGTAGAACATGTATGTACACATATAATACAAATACATAAACAGGCTAAAAGTAACACAAGGCTGGTAAAGTAAGCAATGGTACTAGCGTATGCACATAACATAACATAATGTAGTCTCGTTCCCAGCCCCACTTCCGGCCACCATTTTATTGTTGGCGAGAATAAAATGGCGGCCGGAAGTGGGGCTGGGAACGAGACTAAACATAATGGGGAGCACAATGTATATGCTTTGCCTTTTCATACAATCTTTAGGTAGAAGTTGGACAAAATTAATGAATGAAATAAATGAATAACCACACACATATAACAGAGTTGGTAAACTATCCATTATGTAGATACGCACATACATACTGTACACAAAGTCCCACTGCCTAATACGTACCGTGTACGTACAATGGAGACTATACACGCACACATGCATTGGAAGTGCATGAACCAGACAACACTGACACACCACTGGACAGCCACTGTGTGCTACCCTCCAACTCCTAGGGCAGTTCTTGCAACCACTTGCCAGAGAGTTACTGTTGACCAAATATGTACATCACAAGTAGCAATGCACTGTGTATATTAGTCACGTATACATTTGACACCTCACGAAACTGACATTCAGAAAAATGTTTACAAATTAGCAATGACAAAATGCATAACAGAGCTTGCCTCTCCACGCAAACAACTTTCAGGAAGGAAGACAACTAACCCTTCGGACTCAACTTTCATCAAACAGTGCAAATCCAATTGACGTAAAACCTACGTATACAGAAGAAGGATAGTGTTCAATAGTAATGATATAATATACATCAATGTACAAACATAATCCCAGAGTTATGAGGCTGAAATAATACGTACCACTACTGTAACAGAGGGGAGAAAAATGACTGTACGTACACACATACTGTGGGAGGTCAAACCACATGATATTACCAAACAAGTAGCCCTCGTTCTTCATAATATTATAATGTCCACAAGAAGTGAAACACATGAACATACGTACAATACATACAATACTAATAATTGAATGGCAGGCCACCTAGACAAACACCTAGGTTTGCCCCATCTCTTTGACTTTGCAGCACGGATGAAGTAGGTATAATGACATACTGTGTGTACGCAGGCACAATAGATATCAGTGAGTTCAATTCACCAAACTTTGTGTCAGCATCTAAAATCTGTATAGTATTATAATGGATATGGATTGTGTACGTACGTATTGTATATATACTGTACAATGCCATACATACAGTGCACTACAATACGTATTACATGAATACAATCAGTATACCCATGGATTAGCATGCCAACACATGTACTGTAGTACACACACATAACACTACGTACGACCAGTGCATGGATTTGTGTGAGAGATGTAGAACAACATGCATGATAACCTTGGCATTATTCGTTCGTTCAACCAGGAATCGCTCATTTATGGTCACAAACATTCTCTTATCTTCCTTTGGCATGTCATCATCTGTATCACTCTCATAAATTTCTACTATGAAGCTCTCTCCCAAAGGCAAAGCATCTACAGGTGTAGAACAATAAGTTAGGCTACTGGCAATCTATAGATACAAATGCATGATACATACTGTACATATTATGTGTACTGAAGAAGCTGAAAAGTGGTACCTGTCATTCAAACTTGAGCAAGTTGGACGCTGTATTTTCATTAGTTCTTTATATTAACACTGTATTACAGGTCATACTACTCACCCTGTTAGAAATGAGGAGCAAGTGGTGGATGGACAAATGTCCTAGCACTATCATTTAGTCTCAGACAATTTCAGCTTTGCTCGAACATATTTTGGAGAAGTACACATGTGCCACAGTAGATGTGCCACAGTAGATGTGCATCAACAAATAATAAAGCATACGTAAATAGACATTCTCAATATAAATGACTTGGTAGCATCTATGTACGTATGTGTGTATGAAATGAACATTAGGTAGCGCTCAGCCTAAAGTCTGATCAAATCCTTTTTTTACCAGACAAAATACTAAATTGGTCAGAAAATGTCTGAATATCGACCATTATTTCTAACATTGTACTCAGGATGCATTGTATGTGCTGTGTACAGTAAACACATGAAACATGTATGCAGCTTGAGCATCCTACATATGCTTAAAAAATAAAGGATAACGAACCATTCTTGAGGGTTGCTCATGAAGTGATGTTTCAATCACCTCATTCAAACATATAAAGTCTACCAACAGTAAGTTTCAAAATAGTTTCCCTAAATATTGTAATATGGGTTTGCCTACTTGTGTATGGGCCTTGCACTAATTAACAGTAAATAAGTATTACGAAATGACAATGTTTCTGTTACAATGAAGTCAAAACACAAAGAACAGCACTATTACCATTACATGTATGTACAGGATAGTTCTAAATAAAATCTTACTGCATAGGTATTTTGCATGTGATGTTATCAGCAGAAATCTTGGACATGCTGGGTCAATTTGTAGATGGTTAATCTTTGGACAGAAAATGCATGTCTCAATTTGTCATCAACTAATCATTAATCACCATATAAATCTTCACTGACGAGGATTCTTTGGGTACACAAAACTAAACTGAGTGAACAATCAATTCAATCAGTTCAGTTGAGTGTATTATTATTACAGTACTGGAATAAGCCCAAGTGGGTTTAGTGTACCGGAATAAGCCCAAGTGGGTGAAATGCAGTAGGGTTAAATGATTTGTTAGTGACAAATTGTGACATGTGTCATCTATCCAAAGACTAAACATCTTCAAAAGATACTATTTAACAATCAACCGCTATGACAAGTGATACATGTACAATCTTAATACATAAAAATGTGTCCAGCTGTACTTACAATATAGGTGTCCAGCTGTACTTACAATATAGGTGTCCAGCTGTACTTACAATATAGGTGTCCAGCTGTACTTACAATATAGGTGCCCTGCTGTACTTACAATATAGGTGTCCTGCTGTACTTACAATATAGGTGCCCTGCTGTACTTACAATATAGGTGCCCTGCTGTACTTACAATATAGGTGTCCTGCTGTACTTACAATATAGGTGTCCAGCTGTACTTACAATATAGGTGTCCTGCTGTACTTACAATATAGGTGCCCTGCTGTACTTACAATATAGGTGCCCTGCTGTACTTACAATATAGGTGTCCAGCTGTACTTACAATATAGGTGCCCTGCTGTACTTACAATATAGGTGCCCTGCTGTACTTACAATATAGGTGTCCAGCTGTACTTACAATATAGGTGTCCTGCTGTACTTACAATATAGGTGCCCTGCTGTACTTACAATATAGGTGCCCTGCTGTACTTACAATATAGGTGTCCAGCTGTACTTACAATATAGGTGCCCTGCTGTACTTACAATATAGGTGTCCTGCTGTACTTACAATATGGGCACGAGACCAAAAGGAGTCCTCATAATAAATACCAAGTTAGTATTGAATTTTGAATACGGAAAGCTCTTAAAAGATTGCACACAGCACAATCTAAAGGTGGTGCAACATTAACTGTCATGTTCAAAAATTTAACAAATAGCTGGATATGGCACAAAATTTTTATACTTGTACAATAATTATTTTGTTCAATATATAAATTTACTAAATGCTTTTTGATGTATCAATGATCATTGTCAGAAGGTGAAAGAAAAGAGAAACAACCAAAAGCATCTACAGTAGAACCTCATTAAGAAGAACACTCCAAAAGACTAATTTTAGCTCAACACAATCTTTGTACAGTAAAATCCAATCTCTGCTCGGTTTGCTGAAGTACATACATACGCACATATATTATTACTGTATGAATATCCCAATGAGAACTTCTAATACATGTACTGAGAACTAATGTACGGGTCCCCTAACCTTTGCCCTAACAAGGTTTGACTGTATACTGTACATACAGTGAATTTTCATTAATTCGCCACAATTTGTTTGGAAAAATCTTGGCGGACTATCCAAACCAATTTGCAGTCTTTTGTAATAATTCATGCACAAAATTGATGGCGGATAAAAAGGTTTGGCAGATAAAGTGGTGGCGGATTAACGAGAATTCACTGTACTAAAAACTGTAACTGAACCACAAATGTTAAAGCTAGGGCAGCACAGTGTATTCTATACGTACCTTCCTCTGAGTTGCTTTCATCACTTTCTTCTATAGGTAAGTCTCCTGACACAAGTCCTATAGTACAGACCATGTAAATCAGGACTGAAAGGTGATTTCTTGCAAATAGCACTTGAGTGGGAGCATACAGTGCATATATATATATATATATATATATATATATATATATATATATATATATATATATATATATATATATATGTATGTATGTTCCACACTTTCTATGGATTTGTTTAATTTTAGGATTACACAATGCAAATCTAGAACAATTACTCACAGTTTCATAGGAAATCAAGGTGGCTAATTCTGAACAGTCCAAAACCTATGTATTTCTAACCCTAACCATACCCTAACTCTAATGCAAATCATAAGTTTGTCCACCAAAATTCAAAATGCAAATCCGCATTCCTAGGATTGTGCAAATTTTGACTGTGTTATGGATCTTTCATGTATATTATTACAGAGTACAGTAGTACTCCATATGTCGGATTGACAAGGAAAAACATGGCCACCATACTTTAGTACAAATTCATTTTTACACAAAAACTAATGGTATGAAGAGCCAACAGCTTTTAAAGTGGTTTTTACTAACTACAAGGCAAAGTAGTTCAAAACCTTTTAAACCCATCTCTTCCAAGAACTTTGAAGCACAGACAGTGAGGTATGAGTCTGCAATACTAGTAGCAGTCAAAGATTATTCTTCTCATTGTTTTTCAATGAAGCTATAAGTTGCTAGGAAGATTCTATAGGTTTCATCTCTCATCAGTGTGTTTAAATTGTTACTATGAAGTGGCTTTTGCAGGTTTCAAACAACACCTACTGTACATTTTTCAAGTAAGGAAATTTTACCATACTGTGTAAGCAAATCCCATACATTTGGTGGATCAGTCATTTTTGGATCAGCATAGTGGCTTTGTATGACTAGGCATGTGCATACTTGTACAAGGCCACAGATGATGAATGTCAACTTTACTAAATTAGTGCTGTTAAATTTGTTCAAGCCCTTCAATCTAGGTGGGTGCACCAGGTCAGATATCATACAATTACAGTCAAGTAGATGTATAATTTTAGTTCCTTCATCTTGCAAAATTTGATGGTGCTCCTCAACTGCAGTGGAAACCTTCTTTGAGCACTTTGCTTCAAAGAAAAAAGCGCATGAACAAGGGTGCATAAAAAACATTCAAAAATGCTAAAAGGATGTACGTAGGATTGCCTCAAGATTGTGCAAAAAAGACTTTATCAAAAAGCATTCTCCAAAAACATGTGGAACAAGAATAAGGATAACGGGCACAGCACTAGGTGGGCAAAGAGCAAGATGGGCATAGGGATAGATGAGCACAGGGCTATACAACATACATGAGGCCAGACGAGTATAGGACTAGACGGAGTTAAGTTGGACTGAGTACACTGTGAAAATTCCTACATCCTACAGCACATACATATGTGAGGGATATAGGAATTTGCACAGCCTGCATAGGATATACATGTAGAGTACTTTATAAATACCTTCAGCAGGCTCTGAGGACTTCTCCGTAGATTGATGGTTCCTTCCTACACAATACAAAAGCATAATAATTCTTGTACATGTAGGTATGCATATATACATTCTACATGTAGAACACACACACACACACACACACACACACACACACACACACACACACACACACACACACACACACACTCACACACACACACACACACACACACACACACACACACTCACACACACAAACATACAAATACATACTTAATACACATACGTACTTCTGTGCATTCCTGTATCAGGCATTGTTTGAAGCCAATCTGAAAAGTGATACAATACATGAAGACAAAGCACTAGTGCCTGTAGCAATACAAGGTACTTGTGCTTGTAGCATAGTCTCTAGTATGATCAACTGTCACCTGTCTATTGTTACAGGTTAATGCTATTCAGTGAAACCAACCTAATCTGAGCCTCTGTACAGTAATTCAACTACAATGCCTAAACCTATCATTCTGTTTCCAAAAGCCACACATACTTTAAAGTGGACCTACTTATTCTGGCCACCTCTCCAATTTGACCAAATTCTCTTAGTCCCAAAGGGGACAGATAACGGATGTTTCAATGTATAGATCATACCATACAGTGTGATTCTCTAAAATTCACCAAGAACACATGCTT
>CAUJGJ010000487.1:2380400-2415400 GCA_963170055.1 Halisarca cf. caerulea
TATCCTGTGCATGGGCAAATTATGGATGGATCCCAGGAAAAGTGTGTCGATATCCAGCCATGCAGGATGCAGGACTTTGCACACTGCACAACCAAGCTCTGTCTAGCTCTATACCAGTCTAGCCCCATGCATTCCCAGCCTTATGCCGTCTATCCCTGTGCATTAAGCAACCCTACGTACCTTGTTCCAGTGTTTATATTTTACAAATTGACAACTACTGTATACCTATATACATACATCCCTTTCCATCTACAGTAAATGGTTATATGTGAATATCTCGTATTGTATTGTATTCAGTCAAATAGACTGGTTTCAAGGGGGTCCTCCTTAATACATGTAAAGCAAATATTAATGCAACATATACGTACCACAACAGAAACATGACATGACAATATGAAATAATAAAACAAATAACACAAAAGACACTAGACGTGCTGCAACAAGATAAGTAACATGTAAAGTTCATTGAATATAGAGTACAAAAAATCTACAAAGTGGCATACAATATGCCTCAATAACACCAACAGCAGGAGCATACGTACTATTGAGCAGAAGAAACTCACAGACAGTCCTTGATGGTCATCTGATAGGCAATTGTGGCTCAAGTCGAGCACCTTTAAAGATGGTAGGCACATCTGTACAGAAAACAGCATAGAAGTAAATAAAGCACAGCAAAGCAGACTTCAGCAGACTGACAAGAAGCAATAAGATTTCAGAAACACAAGGAAAGGAGGTATAACTCACAAGAGCACTGTCAATGGTGGTTATGCTGTTATGACTCAAATTGAGCTGAGTAAGATTAATCCAGTTGTTAGCATGGCTGCCATCCCCACCACGGGGAATTAATAGATCCTGCATGAAGGTAATGTGACCCAATTACTAGCAAATATGTACAGTGTATAGTTCAAAATTGTATTGTTATAGTATGATTAATGGATGTACTATGCATGTACTGAGCATTGAAATACACTTCTGTACGTACACACATGTAAGGATTTCTAGACTTGACCAGTGCCTTTGTAGACAGGTCTGCGAGTGGTCTGTGTAGACATGTTATCCTGTATTGTACGCATAATATAGACACATTGTATATGCATTGATATACGAACTCCAAGGCAGTACGTAAAGTGGAACCTCAAAAGAACTTCAAAAAGCACTAGGTTAGCTAGACAGCAGCTAAGCTGTAGTATGTTCATATATATGTGCAAAATATATGATGGGGCGTGAGGATGGACATAATTGGGACTATACACTGTAATTGCAAGCATAGGGGCAACACTATATGGTACGTGTGCTTTGTAGGTCATTCTCTTCTCTACATGATCATGTGTGGTGAGAAATTCACACCAACCAGAGCCTACCTTGATATCATTGAGACACCTCTGTACTACAACTGTTTTAAGCTGTTCTCGAAGATATTGCAAACCTTTGATTCGTCTCAAAGGAATTCTCTTGAGCTATAAAATAAAGCAGCATGGTTACTACTAGCATTACTACAATGTCTTAATGCTACAGTGAAAATTCATTATAGCAAATCCCAGGTGACACTGAAAATTTTTCACTATATTAGGAAATTCATAATAACCAGTTAAACTTCCATAGTAGAACATTAACTGGGGAAATGAATTAACCTCTGTAACAAGGACACCACTGGGATCACGGTAAGCTGTCCTGTTTATGGAGGTTTCCTTATTTCGGAGGATTCAACTGTACACATGCCAATGTGAGGGACTTCAAATGGGACAGAGCCATGGTGTCATGTTTAAGTAGGTTTCTGCATTTCGGAGGTGTTCTTTAATAGAGGTTGTATTGTATATTTACATGAAAAAAGTCACTGCAAGAGATTCCTTTATAATGAGTTTTGACTGTGCATAGTAAGACATCAATCATAAATAATTCCAATTTGATGGTCCCCAGGTATGGTACATACGTGCATTCACCATTTGTAAACCATAAAGGAAGCTGGGAGTACTTCTTAGATATCTACAATGTACATACATAGAAGAGTTCACACAAGATCATGCAGCATTTGTAGGGAAACATTAGTCACACTAGCAAATGGGTATTATGTTGATGAAAAATTAATGTGCAAGATTCATCCCAAAGCTTCAGCACCCTTTCTGATGTTTCAAAGAGAAATCCACTTTCCACAGCCAGGAAATCTCTCAACCATGTTCAGGCATGTATGCACATGCAATGAAGAAAGATTGATGAGGTAACATGGACTTGTTCTGTGCTACCACTGATATTCATGGACTGGATGGTGCTATTTGGTGGTGTCAATCCATTGCAATTTTCTATACATGCTTTATTAGTGATAACTGAAACTCTGGTAGACAACATGAGTAAAATAGATACCATTTTGTGACACCTAAGGAGATATGTATCCAGGTTGTGGAAGAAACACCACCATAGAAGACCAAGAACGGCAACTCATGGGGAAGGTACGTAAATAAGTTGTGATTTAGAAACAGCTAAGACGATGACAGCAAACACATGTATACCAATACAACATACACAGTGCCTTGATGTTGACGAAATACTTAATACTGAAGTGTGGCTACTAGCAATACACAGCAATCACATGCACATACAGTACCAACCTCTAAAGTTAACAGAGATTTACATACTGCAAGGTTTAAAGACTGCTTCAGTGGAATGTTCTGATCATCGACAACCTGTAAAAGCGAATACAAAGGACATTGGTAGCAGTGCTATCACTATTGTAATCCAAATTGTACCCTAAATGTAATATGTGACATACTGTACATAGAGATGCACCCAGGGAATGTGTGCAATTCAGATGCAAGGAGGAAGAAAGATCAAGCAGACCTTTAGATACAAATGGTCCAGTGGGATGATAGACATTCTTGTGACAAAATAAAGGAGGTGAATGCAAGTATCCATGTGAATATGGACGTAGCCCTAAACACTGAAGTACAACTTGCCCAATATAATCAAGGTAAATACTGTATGTCCTGCAATGCAACCTACAGAAGATAGGGATCTAACCTTGAGAGCTATAACTTTGCTGAGATACTCCTGCACTTGGGCATGCTCGAATGATTCTGCCATAAAACATACAAAAATCACAGAGTATGTACATAACTCATAAATCAGCAATGGAAACTGTGAGTCACTACAACATGTGCCTACATACAATATAAGTGATTCTGTTGTGTATACAGATATGTAACAATACAGTAAAGTACTGGATCTGCATGCAATACAAAACATGCTGAGGCTGAAAACTTGTGCTGTTCAATTGAGGATTTAACTCCCCATAACCAATGCATGTTATAGTTTAAAGACAGAGTTCACTGTCTATGGCACTGACAAGGAAGACTCAATTTGTGTACAAGTGTGCATAAATAAAATGAATCTAATCAGGATATTTCACAAAGTACATAGTGTGCTCAGTAGTTAGGATAAATGTTTGCAATGGTAAGGAAAGATAAGGTGAAGGGTAGGACAGAAAGGTTTTACTATAGAAGCAACAGGGGATGAACTCATCAGGTTTAGCTGAAATACAGTATGATCATCAGCTTATACTGATATAAAGATGGAAAATATTGTGTGTGTGTGTGTGTGTGTGTGTGTGTGTGTGTGTGTGTGTGTGTGTGTGTGTGTGTGTGTGTGTGTGTGTCAAGGGGGGGGTTATGGGTGTAGTGATATGGGAGATGTGGATTAAAGAAAAGCGAAAATTGCTCAAGGGGGGGATGCTAGATTGGAGGGGTCACAGTGGTGCATAGGAGCATGGAGAGACTGCATAGTGTTGTTATGACCTTCCCAAAAGGTGTACAAAAACCATGAGATTCTCCACAGGCAAAATAAATATTTTCTTGCATGTATTATATAGAAGAATTAACAATGACCAAGATATACAAGAGGAACTACAAACTACAAAAAAAAGAAAAAAAGCATTGATCAGTCATAATCTCAAGTGAGTAGTCCAAGCAAGAAACGAAACAAAGTGGTTATAAAGAGTAAGGACTGTCAGATAGTGAGTGGAGAGGAGAAGCTAAAGCTATAGATCAAAATAAATAAAGTACATACGTATGTTGTATCAAGGGGAAACTGGCAGTGATTGCATGGGAATAGGGAAACAGGAAAAGAAACAATTGTTGGAATACACCTAAAACTATTGCGAAGATAAGCACTGCAGACTTTACTGCAAAGAAGGAGAAGTGTGAGATAAGAAATAAGTCAGTTGTAAATGGACACTGTACGAAGACAGGAGTCTAGGATCCAAGATGGCAGTACTGAAGAGGCTGAGAAGGTGGAAATGAAGACTAGAATGTTGGCCAATTTATTTTGTGCAAAGAGAGGCCTCAAAGACATGGTTGGGTGAAGAAGGCCAAGAGGAAAATTGTAGTACAGGTCATATGTGCTGTATCAATACCTGAATTTAAACAAACAAAATTGAATCACAAATATACAATATTTAGTGCAAAGTACTGCATTTGTGCTTAGTCCAAAAATGTTACATAATATAAGTATGTACGTATGTAGTCTTGCATAAAAAATCAGGCATACACACAATACACATACATACTGTAAACGCTGGTTACTAAGTGCTGCTCAATTTTACGCACTCACTTTTTGTTAAGTGCCTACCTGGCTGTTGGTATTAAGGTAGATATTTAATAAGCATCCGCTGAGTTCTATATACTCTACATGTGTTGGAGAGTGGCATGGTTGATGTATTGCTATTAAGCAGGTGCTCTTTGTCAAGCACCTATTGCCTTGCTACCACACCTATAAGTACCTATGCTTAACAGCCAGCGTTCTTGATAATACAACACACACACACACACACACACACACACACACACACACACTGATGCAGGTGAGTCCAATGAATCTGCTAGCAACAGCCCAATTGACCTCAGGATCCCCAGAATTGACCCCTAAGTACAGAGCTGGGATGCTGGTCTGAGGGCTTGCAAGACCCACTGATGAGAGGAGGTGAGTGTATAGCCCTGAGTGATGGTCTGGACTCTGGACTGCAGGATTCCCAACTTTAGGTTGAAACTTTCAGGATGATAATATGCAATAGGAATTTCACTATGACATAAGAATAAAATTACCCAAGATGTTTCTGTACCCTGTGGTATTGATTCACATGTACTACTAAGCTCAGCGTCCTCTCACATGCACAACACACACACACACACACACACACACACACACACACACTAACAAACACACATAAAGGTGAACTTACGTACTTGGTTTTTGCAATATGTATGTTAGGACAGGAGAAGGAAGACAAAGAGTACTTGATCCAGTAAATAAGGCATCACCTGGTCATCAATATAAAGCGAAGAATAGTTCAGCATTGTGACAACATAGTGAAGAAGTCCCATAGAAGTTGTTAGACAAGTTAGTTGCATATTATTCTAGTTGTAGGAAATTGTGTTCAACAATAGTCATACGACCAGAATAGTGAAACAGTGTTACAGACATACATATTTGTGAACACTTCCAAGTGATGCATTTCATGTTTCTGCACTTCAAACGATGTATGAGATAATAAGGGTATGACCCAGGGATCACCACACAAATTGAAACAACACACCTAGAGGTGACAGTAATGGGGTGCTCATTAAAAAGAGAATCCTGGATGGATGCTGCAAGATACAGTCTTGTGTGTACCATACAGTGTGGTATTGTGAACCACTTGTACATCACCAACACTATAAAAACCAATGGTCCATCAGTACATCAGTACATCAGTACACAACTAGACAGCTTAGCAACCTAGTCTAGGTTGCTAAGCTGTCAAGTTGTGTATTAATGTACTGATGGTAGTGTGAAGCACCATTCCTTCACCACGCCAGCATGTAACATAACATTGCACTAAGCCAGCACACACCACCATTCTGTACCAACACAGAAAAAATAATGTCACATTGTACTTGACCAGTACCTACTGCCAAGATGTACTAACCAATACGTTTTGTTTACAATGGGGGGGGGGGAGGCTTTGTCTACCAAGAACTGATACGTACACAAATGGGTAGTCATAAAAGTTTACAAGAATTCAGTACATAACACCATGACATTGTTCTACTTGCCCGGCACGTAACATCTTGTAGTCTGACACAGCCAACCCTGCCTCCATTTTATCAATGACATCATCTTTATCAATGACATCATCCATTAGCAGAAGGGTTGGCTATGCCTGGTTGTAATCATGCTGTATTCAGCTAGCACACAGCACAAACGATGCACGCTATGTTGAGGAGGTATACAATTTGTGAAAAGAGAAAAACTGCGGCATACACATGGGAGATAAGTGGCACAGAAATTGTAACTGTTTGTGTAGGGTGAATCTTCATACAAAGAATATCTTATCATGGTAGAATATTTGTACAAATTCTAACCTAGCAACAAAGGCTAATTTTGTTGAAATTATCTTGATATTATTCATTCAATAAACGACGAGGAGAAGTGTGTAGCAAAATAAAATAAAATTAATATTAATTCTCCAGGATTTTTAGCACCAGTACCAAAGATACTATGCTATTACAACCCTGGACTCAATGACAGTCCACACTATGGGAATGGATGCTACGCAAAATGTCTATATTGACTATAACGATACACACGGACTAGGTGTTGATTGAGGAAATGACACCTTTCTTACCTTGTGAAGTGAAAAGATGAGCAATTCTATCGAGAATGGGCAACTGGGGATTTGGATCGTCCATGGATACGCCGTTGGGCGTCAATAATCGAGCGTTTATTAGTCCGAAGAGGTGCTATATTATTATAGAACCGTCAAGTGGTTCTACAAGAGCACATGCACTGATACCGTAATTTACGGTTATTAGCAACAAATTAATATCCTAAAAAGGAAATGGATACGTAGCCGTAGCTCGAGATTGAACACGCCCCTTCACTAAAGGAAACGGACCATGGCTGATAGTACCACCTCACAAGAAGCGAACCAGGGTGAAAACCGAGACAGCAATAGAAAGCGAGATAGGGAGGATGTGTCCGAAAACGGCAGCAGTCAAGATGTGCAGCAGCAAGATAAAGCTAACGAAGAAACTAGTACGAAAGACGGCGAATTACCGAGCGTGGAATCGCAAAATAGAAGTCATCCACAAGAGTCAACCGCACAGAATCGTTCCAATTCCGAGCCATCAGAGGAAGAAAGACCTAGTTCTGACACAAAGTCTGCTCAAGGAGAAGCTAACTCTGAGAAAGTCGGTGATGAAGAGGATCACTGCAAAAAGGAGTTGTCCGTTGGTACCGTGCAAAACGGTAAAAGTGATGAGCTACCCTCGAATCTACCTAAAGACAAGGAACATAATGGAGATACGACAACCCCGCAAGAGGGTGGTGACGAAGAAGCAAGTCCTGTGTCGGATACTAAACCCAGTAGTGAGAAGGAAGGATCAGAAACCAAAGAAACGAGTAAACCGGCGGAGAGTGAAGGATTAGAAACAGTGGAAAAGGGTAACCCAGTGGAGAAAAGTGAATTGCCACAAGTAGAAGGATCCAAGTCCGACGAAACGACGGGAGAAGCCAAGAAAACGGAAGAAACTCACCCAGAAGAGAAGAGTGACAAGCAAAATGCAACCGAAGAGGCCAAACCACAGGAGAAGTCGGTAGAACCAAGAGTAGCTGAGAAACATCAAGAAAAAAGCCAGGATGCGATAGTAAAGGACGATACTAAGTCAGAGAGTACAAGTAAGGAGCCTCAACCACAGGATACAGTGTCAAAGCCTGAAGATAACAAACAAGGTGTCACAGCAGTGGAAGAATCAAAACCAGAAAGCAAGTGCGAAGAGCCAAAGCCACAAGAGAAGAATGAAGACACAAAGGCGAGTGGAGGGCAAGAGGTGACAAATGAGACCAACCCAGATAAGGAGCAGAAGGGAACCGAGAGCACAGATGGTGCTGACATGAAAAGAGAATCTGATGCCGATGAAGTCCCAACCATTGGTTCTAGTTTTGGGGGCGAACCACTGATGTCTGGGTATATGGTCAAACAAGGTATGTACCCGTGTTGTGCATAATTTTTATAATATCATGTTGCATGTGGTCTTGATACAGCATCCATGTACATTTCTGTTTTGGTTTGTAGGTGGAGGGATTGGTTTCAACAACTGGAACAGAAGATGGTTTGTTTTGTATGGTAAAACTCTCAGTTATTACAAAAAATCTTCAGATGCAAAGCCTTTAAATGTCATTGACTTGACCAAGTCTCGAGGTGTTCGAAATGTTGATCAGTGCTCCTGTGCATGGCCTAAACCCTTCAATCTTGATGTCTGTTTTGGATTAGCAGTCGAAGGGAGGACCTTCTACTTCAATGCAGAGACTGAGGAAGGGCTACAGTAAGTTTGTTGTTCTGTTTCTATTTAAGACACTTCATGTTGTGAAGCCAAAATAATCATTGAAAGCACCTTTATTTTCACTGTTTGTACACTTATGATTCATTATCTTTACTTAGAAAATGGACAGCAGTTTTGAAGCAGCAAGTACAGGCTGTAAGTAATAGGCACTTCACTTTCCACTACACATCACTCACTAAGTTATCATTACATGTTTGTCCTCCTTTTCCTATATTCAATGTGTATCTAATTGTATTAGTGTCACATTATTAAATTTGGATTATAGTCAATTACACAAATTGTTTTGTTTGCTTCTCCTTGAAGGTTAGCTGTATACCATCTTGTAAAGTTTTACATGTCTAACCTCATCTGAGTTACTACATAGATCCCTGATTCTTTCTCAGGAATAATCTTGGTCGGTTAGAAAATGTTTTCAAATGACTTTATGAACTTAATGCACTTTCTTTATGCTGATGATGCAAATTTGTACTGCCCCTTGTAGCCCATCAGTATGTCCTTTGAAGTGTTGTAGTCTTAATTGTAGTAGTGTAGTAATTGTGTGTGTATGTGTGAAGTGTATGACTTATTCTTCTTTGACCGGGGTTGCTTAAACCAGAAATTGTTGATAGAATGTTCCACAAAGTATATTTTTTGTATAGCATGGACAGAAAGATTCTGATTTCTCCAAAGATGTCATGGGAAAAAAGAAAAGTGGTGTGTCCAGGTTGATCAATAAGCTTCCAAAACAATCTTCAGTCAGCAAAGATACTTCAAGTATGTATAAATGTTCTGTGCATCTTTATGTGCTAATCTTATGTAGCTCAGTAATCTATGTTCTGTAAGTCACGAATTCACACATCCAGTATTATGTGGGTTTTATTTAGTAGTTAAGACATAGGCACTCGGGCTGTATGGCATATAAAATGCTGAGTCCCGAGGGCGAGTGCATTTTATATGCCATACACCCCGAGTGCCTATGTCTGAACTATTATAGCATCCATTCGTGGACTTTAGGCAAGTGTTCTTGACTTCTAGGAATTTGATGAAGCGATTTGAACGTTAACTATCGAGTTTCCGAAGGGAATCGGCTGTAAGAATCCCCAAAGAAGACTTTTTCGGCTACAGTGGAACCTGCTTAATCCAACTCCTTTGTAATCCGAAATTAGGCATAATACTGCAGAACAGACATGACTCATATGTGAAACATATTCTATAATCCGGAAAACTCTGCAATCCGTAATCTGACGCCGTTTTTCGTCCCCTCTATCAGAATTTGTTCCACATAATCCGGAAATCCATTAGAAAAATGGTTGCCTTGTCAAGGGGAGAGCATACACAACTATCTCTAAGGATAAAATCTAGCTCGTGTTTGTTAGCGCAGCTGTTCTTAGGCCCAGAGGAAACAATTTTAGAAGGAAATTCGGACTTAGAAAGAAGAAATTAAAGCGAAATCGTGGGAAAACGGCCTGTAATTGGAGCTCGAGGCTCCGCAAATCACGCTGCCATGCGTCAGAGGCCAGATTGACAAAATAGGTGGACAAGCCTCTGTATTCTTTCCTCTCCCAAGCGAAGGTTACTATCACCCTTTCCATGGGACTGTTCTGCAGATAAAAGCATTTATGCTTACGGAATGAGGAAATTTACAGCCAGTAGATCATGCAGTTGGCGTTTGCAACAACCTTTGGCTAAGATCTACATAGTTGTCTATATCTCACTGTGTGTATATACCCTTCCTGATGGCACATCATGGTGCATACCCCCATGTGTGCTAGTAAAACTGATTTGAATGCCAAAATTAAGATATTCTCTGTAATCCAACAACCTCTTCAATCCGACATTTTTTCCTGACCCCATCACTGTCGGATTGTAGAGGTTCCATTGTACGATGCTAAGTTCGCTTCTCGTGTTGGCAAAGATTAGCTTCTTTTGGATTCGATTTGTAGTGTGTTTCTTCGTAAATCTCTAAGGAATTTGCCCGAAAACACAAGTTTCCAAGTATAAACTCATGGCAAGTTAGACACCCATGTTAATGCATTATAAAATCGCTGTATAATCGTACCGTTACCATGGTAACGGATGCTATATATACGTAGTTGCTAATGACTGTCACAGGAAGAACCACAGGCTTTTCCTATTCACTTAGCACTACGCATTTTTGTAGTAGCTAGTTACTGTTACACAGACCAAATTATAACGGTCAGCCATCGGCCAAATGCCGTGCTTAGTCTCAAGATGGCTGCACAATAAGTTCTGTAGTCTGACAATTTGGCTGGTCAAATTTTGGTCTATGATTAGAAAAAATTAAGATGCACTAGTCCTTAATTTTTTCTCAAACATTTGAGAATACAAAATAGCATACTGATTTTTAAACCGGCATTACCCTTGAGTTCTTCAGTTCAGGTTCTTATACCAATGCTGATAGCAACGACGACTAATGCGGCCATTTTGTTACCATAAATAGTAACAACTTTGTTCACTTAGGTAAAACAAAGCAAGGTATGTATAACAAGGTTTGTTGTATGGTTGGGCAATAGATCAAAGGGACTGACAGGGCAGTATTTTTTGCTGTTGCCCTGTTTGCAGTTAGAACTGACTGCAAACAGGGCAATAACCAAGAAGAGCCCTGGGCTACTACTCGCTTTTGCCCTGTTTACTATAGTCAAATGATAAAAATTTTAAAACAAAGGAACGAATGAAACTCGCTTCCTTGGATAACATCGCCATGTCTGCAAAACACTTCGCTGCTATGGAAATTCAATTAAGAGTCAACGTCAAAAGTTTTATAACAAAAGAACGAATCACTTTTGTTGGCAATGCCGCTATTCGTTGTGCGTTAAGATTGAGCGCTCACAACAAGTTAGTTATTGTATGGCTAGCTGGGCATTTGCTCTTCATTGCACTCGCCCTCAGGCGCGTTGCGCCCTCGGGACCAGAGCAATAAAGACTCCTATGCCCAGCTAGCCATACAATAACTATTACTTGTATCACAATAATCAAGCCAAGAGTGACTATTAATCACCAATAAGTGGTTTGATGCACTGAAATGGTCTGACTAAAACTATCAAAGCAGTTTCTTGTGTGGAATTAGTGCAGTGCATGTGTGTTCACACTTCAGTTAAATTTCTTCAGTACATGTTGCACAAATGACACTCTATACTATGTTACCTAGTATAGAGTGTCTATTACCGCTTTCACATGACCACCAAAATGCGGGTTCGACCTGAGTCGAACCCGCATTTTAGCGAGTTACCACTTTCACATGATAATTGGAAAGTGGGTCAAACCCCACTTTTTATTAGGGTTCGACCTGCTTTAGGCAACGTGAGAAGTGAGTTAAAGATGGCGGAACATGGAAGAATGTGGGCTGACAACGAGATAAAGGCTTTGCTGGAGATTTGGGGGTATTCGGTGATTCAGAGGCAGCTAAAGGATTCAATGAGGAACGTGGTGGTTTATAGGGCATCGCAGTGGTACTGGAAGTAAAACTGAAGGCGCTCAAGAAGAAATTCCGTATAGCTAGAAATGTTTGCGGACAAAAAATTTTGCAAATGGTCTTCCAATTGCGAAATTCACCGGTACATTCCGCTTTTATAATTATACACCCAGCTCCCAAGCCTTTTCCGCCGATGCCATTTTTCACCACACAAGACTCGCACACATGTTCAGTGGTTCACTGCTTTGCCTCAGTGTTGTTCGTTTGATTTATATTCATTCGATTTATTTCCTGCTAAACCTCCTGCAAGCTGTTCGTACGTTGAGTTGTATCTCCGAGGGTATAATGACTCTTTTCAAGTACTTCAAACAGTCAGAGTGGCCCTGCCGCGGAGAACTTGAAAATACTCCCATAACCAGATGGGCCCTTGGCGTCTTTAGTACCATCTTACAATTTTCGTGGACCGAAAATTTCGCGAATGATCATATCTGTGAAATTTTTGGTCCGCGAAAATTTCTAGCTATACGGTACAAAAAACAGACAGATCGTCTACAAGCAAGTGGTGTTGGTGTGAATTCTGACGATGATCTGGATGAAGTTGACATTTATTTTATATGGTATGTCGAAATCCACGGGGTGATTAGTAGAAGAGCTGCAGTGAATCCTCCTACTCTCCTGGAATCTTCTGAAATAGATTCATCATCGCAGCATGTGCCTACACCTGTATCTGCACCCAGTGTTCTCCCCAACAATACTCAAGCATAGCGCTCCGCTATCCCTTGAAGTAGAGCGCTATGCCTTCACATACGTAGCTGTAATTCCTTAGACTGGGAGTGCTATGCCTTCCATTTCTACAGGTTCCTTATAATTTATTATTTCCTGTCAGTGAAGCCACACTAGCGAACCAATTTAGTCCTTTGTGATGAAGCCATCCAGGCTATAAATTTGTCACCTTTAGCACTGTTGGAGTTGTATATAGTGTCTATAGTTGCAGCATGCATTGAGGACTAAAATCATACTGTGGTTTGTAGCAAAAGCTTCACACTACAAAACCAATAGCCCTTATCTGTTAACTGGGGGGGGCTGTGCAGCACATACACCTGTTCCTACACCTGTATGCACACCAGATATGTCTTCCCTACAACTGCACCTACACCTGTACCTACACCTTTGCCCACACCTGTACCTATACCAGAGATATCTTCTCCTGTGCCCACACCTGTACCCACATCTGTACCTACACCTTTGCCCACACCTGTACCTACACCAAACATGTCATCTCCTGTACCTACACCTCCCACACCACCACCACCTTTACCTATACCTTCGCCTCCACCTTCATCTGCACCTACACCTACACTAACCACACTCTCACTTGCACCTTTGCAACAACTACACCCTCATCTGCACCTACACATACAACTACATTCACTGGACGTGCCAGACCTGGTCCATCTGGCAACCAACCTTCTGCAAAGAGGAAACGACCAACCGAGATGGACAGGGTAGAAAGGTCCACCCAAGCTCAACCAGTTTTTGATTAGCCAGGAAGAGACCAAGCGGGAGCTGATCAAACTGGAAGAACAGCGAATAAAAATGGAGGAGGAGCAAAGAAAGAGAGATGACGAGAGGGACAAATTGTTCCTCTCATTTATGAAAGATGCGTTTACATCTATCCACTCCACTACTGCTTATCCGTATACGGGTTCAGTTGCCCCAAATTTTCATCCCATACCACACTATGTGCCAGTCCAGCTGTATGGGAGCCCACCACCACCAGCATCCACACAGGCACCAGTACCGCCTACCATGGATGACTTCCACACTTTCCCTGCAGCTGGTCCAGAGGATTATCCACCTTATACTGACAGACAGAATGAGGTGTGATCATGCATGTTTATATTATATTATACTATTACTATTAATTTAGGCACTGTTATATTTTCAAATCAAACTTTTATATTCATAACATTTTAAAGATTAATGCATAATATTCATTTTGTGTTGATTTTTATAATCATTTTGTGTTGTAAATTGGTGTTAGTAATCATTACAGTGTGTCAAAATAATCACAAAGTGCATCGCGAATTGCTGTCCCATTCTGCCCTTAAGTATTACTTGCTGAGCTGCTTGAGGATGGAGTCGTGGAAGAATACTCTGAGTCTATACTTGTGGTAGGGCTTCTTACAAGCCATTCATCCTCATATGAATCATGCTGATTCTCACAAATGTTGTGCAGGATACAGCAAGTCATAATTATGGGAAGGATGTACTTAATGTCGTTGTTATTTCTCTTCATCAGCGTTCGCCAATACCCAAAAGCATTTTCTACAACAACTCTTGATCGGCTCATGTAATAATGAAGTTTTCTTTACTTCTGAGGCACACCTGTACCTGCAAAGGGCTTCATTAGCCATGGCCTCAATGGGTATGCTGGGTCACCCAATATCAGTAGCGGAATTGTAGTATTTCCTACAACAACATCCCAATTTGGCAAAAATGTTCCTGCTTCACACTTCTGAAACAATTTTGAATTGCCCAACACTTGGGCATCATGAACGCTCCCTGGCCATCCTGTGTAAATATCAAGAAACCGGTATTGGTCATCTACTAACGCCTGTACTAGGATAGAATGGTAGCCTTTGTGGTTGAAGTAGTCTGTAGGATGCTCTTTGGGTGCAATGATGGGGATATGGGTACCATCAATGGCTCCTATGCATTGTGGGAATCCTCATTTGGTCTCAAATCCATCTCTGATTGCACGCGACTTAGCTCCAGTTGGTACAGACACATAGCCAGACAAGCAATCATCCACTGCTCGGCAAATCTCGTGAAGAACAACGCTAACTGTGGAGATCCCAACACCCAAAGGTGACTGATTGTTCTATACTCCACATTCGTACCTAGTCTCCACAAACTGATAGCAACTCACTGCTCAACCGAAAAAGATGGCCGTACAGTGCTAGAACGAAAAAGGCGACCGCGAAGCTCTCAGCAGATGATGGCAAATGTACTCCTATTCACCCTGAAGTTTCGCTTCCACTCTGCATCTGTCCACCTGCCTGCGATATCTGATAAAAAGGTGCAGTGTTTCGGTCTTCTCTACAGCAATCGTCTCGATACTGGGGCTTCATAGAGACAAAGAAGCAAAAATAGAGCTACAAATGATGCTTCCATATGTATAACTTGATTGATCTTGTCTTGATTGACCAAGCCTACAATAGATGACCTCACGCACAGCATGCATGTGAGCATGTGAACACAAAGTGAATCGAACCTGGGTTGAACCTAGGTTAATCAGACTCGGGTTCGACCCACTTGACTGTGCATGTGAAAGCGGTGTATGTCTTGTTACAGTCATGTCAGGCTATGTCCAGCCAAATGTTGCATTGATCTGACATATTATCAGAACAAGCATGAAGAGTTATAATTTGGTCTGTAGTATGAAGACATAACAATGAAAGGACTTTATGTAATGTTTCCTACAAACATTTTACGATAAATGATGTGTTATTGTGACCACTTTATGCTCTCTCTAAAAGTATGATACACCAGGGGCGTAGGAAGCAATTTTGCTTTGGGCAGGTGAAGTATAGCAAGACAAAAGACACGATTTCATGCGTGCATAGCAGTGCTAAGATGTGAACATTAATGTCCTTGCTAAATTTTACTAACAGCTACATGCCATCAAGCCAAGTGCATCTTCTTGGGATGTCTTATTATAGCTGGTTTCATGTGTTCAGAATTAAACAAATTCTCCTTTATTCGAAAATAACTTGCCCTTTAGGAATTAAAATGGCTATTTTTGGGTTGAAGTTTACTAAGAACACGATTTGTGAACTCTAAAATGTGCTATGATGCTATTTTCTACAATACAATATTGGCGAAAATGGCGTCCTATCATTTAGCGATTTTTCTTTAGCGTTTTCGCCTTCTAGTGGTCAATAAAGGCTAGTATGAAGGTTTTAAAATGTCCTGCATTATTAAATGAGTCGATTTCTCTTCTTTCTGTCACCAAGTGTGACATGTAGGGATTGCTCTGGTGTTCTAAACTCTGATAACTAAACTGAAGAAAAATAGTAGCACATATATTGGTCCAGCAGTCGCCGGGTCTGCCGGACCTGTTCCTACGCCCCTGTACACACTAGGGAATTTATCTGAGGTAAAGTGTTTTTGTGGGAGGGGGGCCTTCATAGAGTGAACTATGTATAGTATACAGTAGGTGCATATTGTACATAGTCCTGGACGGTACCATATACGGTGCTTTTCATAATATACTGGACGATGACCAGCAGTCAGACTGTTGAGCATCCACTGTCCGTCTGGGTGATGGCTTCCTGACCAGGCATTGATGGCCAAGCTCGAATAAGCAGTGGGCAAAAAATAGTAACAAGGATCATGTGACGTATGTTTAGTTATTAAAGCCTTGTTGACTAGAAGAGATAGAATCTTCGATTTCCCCTTCTACAGCTCTCAATTCAGGACGTTTCGTCATTTGTAGATATCTATTAACTAAATTTTGTTACCAATTTCCTTGAAAGCGGCTCCTGTTTTTGGCTGGCGAGTCTCAAGTCCCTATGCATAACAATCTCACAGCAGGCGACTCTTAACTTTGTAACAGCATATTTTCTTCTGCCAAGATTATTGGTCGGTCAGTAGCTTCACCTTTCGTCTTAAACAAGTGTGTGTGTTTCAACTAGGAAGCTATTGCTGCTGCCGGTAACTTTCGAGCATTTGAGCTTTCGGCGCAAATCATCAGTGGACGCTTCTGGATAAGTTTACTGTAAGTTTTATGTAAATTTCGCGAATTGCTCGAAAGTCGACTGTTCACATTTTTATTTTCGCGAATGCATGGAGGCTATTAGTCTGGGAAACCAGGCTAAAAAATATATGGTGTCGTCCCATTCATGCGTTTAGGTGAAGATCTTGAATAACGCGTACAGCATGCCATATTCAACGAAGCTTGGTGCTATTTCGAAGGCTGATTCCAAAGTTTATAGGCTTGAATCATGGAAGAATTTCTTCTTCCATGCAAATAAGTAGAGCAAACACCCAGCTGACGAATAATTAGAGCAACTGACGGACAATTAGAGCATGGCCTGTTTCGTCTGAAATTAGAGCACATCAGCAGATCATTCTCCGTAAAATAACTAAAAAATAACGGAATTTTCAACTTTGGAAACCCTTTCAATGTAACTCACCACAATTTTTCTTAAAAGTCAGTCATTCGCTGATTTCTGGGGTCCACACATCTTATTAGACGTGATATCCGCGAATATGTTCAATCACATAAGCTATTAGTCACCATTTTTTCTTGTCTTAGTTTATTCGTCTTTTGCTCTAATTAAAAAAAAATTGGCAGATATTATGTTGGCAATATTTGATCAAACTGCCAATCTACCAGAATATGATGACCAATATTTCCGGTTAAGCGGTATTTTACTGCTGTCTGACCATTCAATGACAAGTTTGTTTTGCAAAGCAGTACTGTACTGTTACCTACACACTGTAGTGTGTGCATTTTGTCAGTCACCAACCATAAAAAGTGGCAGATGGAAGGTTTCATGAATTGCATTGTTGGTTGACGGATGGAAGGTTTCATGAATTGCATTGTTGGTCGACATTTGTGAAACTTGTTTTGTAAAATTCCTGCATCCACTGACTACACCAATGGTGTAGTCAGTGGATGCTTCCCACTTTTCCTTTTAACCATGATAAACTCTAATCTTAGACTGAGTATTGAAACCCGTTTGTTTGGTAGTCATTGTGAAAGTAACTGAAAACTGACCATGTGACAGCCCAAATTCATGGATTTGCACAAGTTTTTTTTCATGAAATTCACAAAATGAAACGATTTGCAAAAGTTTAATCCTGCAAAACTTTCCTGCCATACAGTAGTTATTGGTTGATGAGATGAGGCCATAAAAAGTCTTAACTCTTCCAAAACATCATTATAAATTTAGGATTATATAGGACCATAAAATGTTCCATTTTGTTTTAAATTGCAATTGTTTTGGTTCAAATTTGCCCCTGTATGGTAGCATTTCTGGTTTGATCTTTTTGCACTGCTCCATTGATGGATCATTATAGCACATAAGGCATTCCTTGTAGCCAAATGGCATGTTACAAGGGACAGATCACTACATATGGCCTGTATGATTAGCTATGTATCTTGCATTGTACAATTACTAATGGAGTGGTGTTCATTTTTATGTCATTGTACTGTGGTCAAACAAGTAATTCAAGTTAAAAACTCATGGGATCTGCCACCCCACACATTTGAATTATTCGCAATTTAGAAACTTGTGTTATCTTGACGTATGACATTCACCACTGCGTGTAGTTCATAAACTGTATTTATATTTCTCATCAAATCTTGTGCCTTATGCCTCTATAAAGTCACTTTTTGTGTCTCTTGTTTAATTTTTGGTGTGTATTGTAATTATCACCATTCTTTGTTTGCTTTGTTGTAGAGTCATCTCAAAGTGAGGATAAGAAAGAGCCCAAGGTGAGTAATGTTATGTACTTACCAGGTTATATGTATGTCTATAGTGAATTTTATGATTGTACAATTTTAATACTAGTACAATACTGATTGAAATTACTTTACCATGGTAAACACAGTTAGTACTCATGTACAAGTGAGTGCCCACAAGTACACACACTGATTTACACCAATTTGCACGTTGGTTAGTGTAAGATGGCACTAGGAATGTTCTCATTGTGAAGCATAAAACATACTTCATGTTAATGAATTTTAGTTTACATTTTTAGCGATATGGTGATTCAGCTTTCTAGTTATCTGATGTAATAAATAGTCCTTTTGAGTAAAGAAGGGGGAAATGTTTCAGAAATTGTAGTGAGTTTGGAGGGGGATGGAAGAATAATGTCATGATCAACAGTCAAGAAGTGGATATTTTGTTGGGAATACTAACTTGGATTAAGGGACAAACATTGATGTCGAAGACCAATAAAATCATAAATGAAATTACAGCATTCATTGAAACTGCAATATGCAGTACATCATGCAGGATCATTCTAGAGTGGAAAGTTGTGTGAATGAACTTTAGTAGAATGATAAATTGTGTTTTGTGTTCATGTGATTGATTTGTCTCTTGTTCGAATGAAATAAAATGAAATTATTTAAAGGTACTTTCATTGCCAGCTACTGTACTGATTAGTGATTGGTAACCAGCAACTCATAGGTGACACACAGATGGTTGTCCTGTACTTGTGTGAGTAAGATACACACAAATTATCACCCTGTGAAAGTCGAAAGTAAAGTGCAGACGTGAGTAAAGCCAGGTTCACAATATGATGCATTGCCCTGCGTTGTGTAAGCATCATGCGTTGTGTTTATTTGTGAACATTGCACGTCCTGCAAACGTCTTGACGCGTTGACGCAACACACGGCAGCACAAGAGATGAAAAAAGTTTATCTTTGACACGTTGATGCAAGGAAGAAAAGTATTGTAGAGTTTCGGGATAGCCATTTGTTCAATCGAAACCTTTCGAAAAGGCTACAAAAGCATCTCGAAAGTCTCTTACAAAGGCGGGGAACCAGTAAAGAGATCACTGCCTTTGTTTCACTTCGAACCGTGAATGAAAACCTCTCCAAGTACACCCGAATCAGGATTTACTTACTTGCCGAGAGCAAAATATTGAAGTGCTTAATAGGATCTGTATGTTTGTTGGCACAATCCTTAAAAATCTTGACCCACGAATGGTAGAATGCATGCAAATTGTGAACACTTGTACGCATATCTTCACGTATGCGCAGAATGATGCGACACATGAACGTATATATAGCGTATTGTGAGCCCAGCTTATCCGAGCAAAATGCCTTGAAAAGCGAATGGAATAGTAGTAAAATGGCTGGAATCTAAAGATGCTGGTAAAAAAAACCAAGTCAATGTGAAGCATGACATTGGGTCACACACGGAGATTGCAGGTTGTCGTGAAGTTTAGCACGATGCAATCACAATACCGTGCTCAATCTTATAGATTGAACTCCGGAACAACTTTAAAATGTGCAACCAAACAACTGTGTGTAAGCAGCAGACCCAAGGTGGAGGGGCTAAAAGAAGACAATAGCACCGGTAGGTTACAATCAATTCTGCCTCCTGGGTAAGGACCTTCGGTAGGCACTACATCATGACAGCACAACAAAGATAAAGATATGTAGGCAATGGGTAGTCTAGTACTGCAAAACAACTATAAAAATTCTCAGAAGGGATTAGCCATTCACAGTACTTTACTACACATTCTTACCCATGAGGCTTACAAGATTAACATTGAAGTGGCCTATTTCCGGAGATAGGTTGTTACTTGGACGAGCAGCTGGAAGAAGACAACGAACTATCTTCGATTGAATTGGGCAGGGCGTTGGGATATTCTCCATGTGTTGATCCCAAAGTGGTATCCATAACTTCGTTCTGACAATCAACCGTCAGTTTGCTCTCCGAAATAACACTTAACATTTATACATTGTACGTTGTAAATACCAGATTATTATCACGTTGCTATTTTTACTTACACGAGTGCCAATCATCTTTAATCAATACTGTATGTTGGGTCAAAATAAAACTCAATTGTTCATACAATGCTTCGAATGAAGTTGAAGATAACGAGCACAATAGACTCTCATTAGCCTGCATACGTGTCTATGGTTTGATGTTTTTTTTTCTGAATCTTGGAGAAATGATTATAAACAAAAGTACTTGCATGTACGGTACTTTCCATAGAAATTTTAACACTCTTGGTCATTTGATTGGTTGGTCGATCCATGGTCGCTTGGTAAATTGTCGGTGATATTGCAATATGTAGGCATAGCTGCGCAAGTCTTGTTTTAGTAATTGTGGTCAAATGTGATTTTAGTGAGTATCGGCATGCATTTTTTTATGTTATTGATTATGGTCTGTTCTGAATATACGAAGCAATGGAGACTATATCGATCTGATATTTGCGTGCAAATTCTTTAAGTTTAACTGATGCATTTCATTCTCAGATGCCTTCATTGATAGCTGCAGGCTTCAGCTAACAGGATAAAAATACCTCATCTTCCTCCAACAAAGGTTAATAACTGTATTCATGTTAGGCGTACGGTACAAGTCAAAAATAGCTTACAGTCTCGTGCTTGGATTACGCGATAATCGCGCAGGACTACTGCGAGCGAGATCACGTGCAATATTCACGCAAATTCACTGGCACAAACATCATCTTTAACCATAGTCGCGAGAATTGCAAGCGTTCTCTCTGAAGAACACACTGCTCCGAATAGGTCAATCATCTTTCCCAACAGTTTTGACTTTTTGTTCAGTCAGTTTGTTATCCTGAGCCATAGCTTCGTATAAAAACATGTATGTACAGGCAATTAAGTCTGTATTTGGTCTTCCCAAACGCTTTCTGTTCTTGACCATCCCTGTCGCTTGGTATTTTGCGATAGTACTAGCCACTGTTTGATACACATGTCTGTTCGAAAGCACGATTATAAAAAACAATTTAGAAGAAGTACTCCTTGTACGAAAATCAAACGTAGTTGCCGTTACGGTATTTACTTTACTTTTATCAGGCCTCTGTAATTTTTGGAAATCTTTCTATTTCTGGTAGTGAACATTGTCTATAAGAGTTTGCTATTCGCATGCGATCTTGAAGGGCAGTCTTGCACGATTGCACAATATTTGCTCGATATCACGCACTATAGCGCGAGTGGGTCGCACAAGATTTCGCGTAATAGCGCAATTACTTTTTGGCCTGTATTGTATCTACAAGTAAGCAGCCTTCAAACAAACTAGTACTTAATTTGCAGCCTTGTGCAATCACCGTATACCACGCAGTCATGAGATAGATAACTCACACTCAATCAATGTTGGGTCAGGTGGTTGTCACCCGGTTGTTGATTGACAATGGTTGAAATTTCTATGGAAAGTACTGTATGTGTGTGCATGCACAGACTGCCCTCGCCTAGTGTGCATTTTTATGGTAGAGTAATTTTAATCAGTACTGTATATGTTTTAGGATAATGGTACCGTAACTGAAGAAACAAGTGGGGTACCAGCTTCACCTCAAAATGCAAAGGAAGACCAAGAGTCTAAACCTGAGACAAAGGGTGAAACAGAAGTAGCAGCACAAACCAAACCAGATGAGAAGAGTGAGGAACCAAAAGCATCAGAAAAGACTAAATCAGATGAAAAGACTGAAGAGCCAAAAGCAACACAAGAGACCAAACCAGAAGAAAAGAGTGAGGAGCCAAAAGTACAACAAGAGACAAAACCAGAAGAGAAGAGTGAGGAACCAAAAGCATCAGAAGAGACTAAACCAGAAGAGAAGAGTGAGGAACCAAAAGCACCACAAGAGACCAAACCAGAAGAGAAAGGTGAGGAACCAAAAGCAACACAAGAGACCAAACCAGAAGAGAAAGGTGAGGAACCAAATGCACCAGCAGAGAAGAGTGAAAAACCAAAGGCAGCAGAAGAGACTGAACCAGAAGAGCAAAGTGAGGAACCAAAAGTACCACAAGAGACTAACTCAGAAGAACAAAGTAAGGAACCAAAAACACCACAAGAAGCTACACGGGAAGAGAAGAGTGAAGAACCAAAGGCAGCAGAAGAGACTAAACAAGAAGAACAGAGTGAGGAACCAAAAACACTGCAAGAAACTAGACAGGAAGAGAAGAGTGAAGAACCAAAGGCAGCAGAAGAGACTAAACCAAAAGAACAGAGTGAGGAACCGAAAGTACCACAAGAGACTAGACTGGAAGAGAAGAGTGAAGAACCAAAGACAGCAGATTCTGAAGAGACTAAGCCAGATGAAAAGATTGAGGAGCCAAAATCAACAAAAGAGACTGATCCAAAAGAGAAGAGTGAAGAACCAAAATCCATACAAGAGACCTCACCTGAAGAAGAACTAAAAGCAGCACCAGAGAGTCAAACTGAAACCAAGGAGCCAATGTCAACACAAGAGTCTAAACCAGATGAGACGAGTGAGGAGAGAAAGGTAGTAGAGGGTGAACCAGAAGAAAAGAGAGAAGTGTCAAAACCAGCTGAAAGTAAACCAGAAGAGAAGAATGAAGAGTTGACAACAGCAGAGATGAAACCTAAAGAGAAGAGTGATGAATCAAAATCAGAAGATGTTAAGCCTGAAGAAGAAAGTGAAAAGCCAAAAGTAGTAGAAGAAACTAAACCAGAAGAAACAAGTGAAATGCCCAAAGCAACAGACAAAGCGGGAGAAGAGCCAAAGGTAACAGAAGAAGGTAAACCGGAAGTAGAAAGTGGGGAGTCAAATTCAGCAGAATGTAAACCTAAAGAGAAGAGTGGTGAGACTGCAGCAACAGAGACTGAGCCTAAAGGGGAGGAAGAACCAAAACCAGAAGATAAGGGTGAGGAGCTGAAGGTGGTGGAGGAAGCTAAACCTCAAGGGAGGAGTGAAGAGCCACAAGTAGCAGAAGAATTTAGTAAAGATTCACACACACAAACTAAGCCTGATGAAAGCAATGATGAGCCAAAGGCTAAAGAGCAGACTGAACCTGCTCCAGAAGAGAAGAGTGAGGAACCCAAAGCGTCAGAAGAAACTAGGGCAGAAGAGAAAAGCGAAGAACCAAATACAGCTGTGGAGTGAGAGGTCAAGGAGCCAAGCAAAATTGATTATAAATACTAGGTTAGCACAACCATTAATGACCAAATGATTGTCATGTGTATTGCATGAAGTCAGAGTTGTTTGTATTTTATTGTAATGCTTGCTTTTTATAGATTAAGCTATATTATATTGTGGTATTGTCATCATTGCAATACTTTACTACATTTTTCTATATGCAATCAATGTGGAATTAAAGATTATTAGCATACCTGATATTATGCACCGATCAACATGTATAACTTGCATATATGTGTGCATATGTAGCGCATTTTCATACATTACAATTACAACAATATGTAGTGCAGTTATATATGCAAACACGTATATACCAGTTTTATGATTGTACCGTGCATGCATGCAGTATTCAATTTGTCAAATTTCATTATGCTACAATATTCAGCTTGATAATTTGACTGTTATACAATTTGCATGTAACTAGCTATAATGTATACAACAACCTCACACAACTGGATATTAATTTTAATTCTTCTGCGTGTGGATCGAGGCATTAGTTACATGCATGCATGTATATGAAAAGCATTTAGTTGCTAGTTGCATGGATTATATATATATGTATATAAAGAAAGGCGCAATAATAATACTATGCATTATGCATGCAATTCGATGATGAGTTACACATGTATGCATTGAATGTGTAATGAATTGCGTCTAAGGATGATATACAACAGCTTGAAAAATTTATACTTGTCTATATAGCTGGTGCATGCATGGCTATAGGATAAATCCTGCCAACTGGTGTCTGCATGCATATATGGCGCTATAGTGTAATTTTCATGCAATATATATAATAAAAGAATACAATATTGATCTCATATGCAGCAACGCATTAGGCAAAAATCAAAGGATCCACAATCATACCTAAAACTCTGCCAGAAGATGTTAACGTTTTAACTCCAGCTGTTTCTGTTTCATATAGGCTGTAGCTCTATTTGATTATAATATTTCTAGGTCAAAGCCTTTTCTTTTTCTGTTCTGTATCTGGTTGTTGGATAATATTAGTAATAGTAATTTAAGGTAACTAAAAAATAAAGTAATCTCGTCACACTGCCTAGGGCTTCTGTATTTACATTGTGTGTTCTTGTAATACATTGATTTGATTTGAAAAAAAATAAACTAAAAAAATGAAAAAAAAAGAATATAAACATTGTACACAAGTTATAGCCTTATATTTTAGAATCATGCAAAGACACACGTGAGCGTGTGAGCACACACACATGCACACACGAAGACACACGCAATTTTAGGCATGCATGCACTCATACACCCCCACCCACCCCCCAACAAACATACTCGTACACACACTGCACATGCATAGAGTGTACATAATTTATAAGTGGACATTGTCATGCCCCTTTACCTGAACTGCTCCGTCCATCCGTTTATTTTGGTGGGACAGTTGTCAGCCCAAATGATGGTTTGACTCTCATCATGTGTATGTCAGTTTCTTTTGCCTAATGCTATCAGGATCTCACCCTAGACAATTGCTATGAGAGCCATGAAAGAAGCAAGAAGCTTGCCTACGCAGACAGAATCCAGGAAATTGAACATGCATAATATGGATGCTTCATCCCACTCATTTTCTCTGTTCAAGGTGTATGGAAATGAGCAAGGAGACCACTACCATGTACAAAAAGATTGGAGTCTTTGATTATGGTGAGATATCTCGAGCCATATGCCAAAATGACTAATTTCCTCATGATCAGATAGCACATCGGATTCGAGCCTGATTCGCTCATGCAGCTTTCGTGCTTTAGAGGATCAAGATCACTGGGCACCTGGGGGAATAGCCAATGGCTAAAGGCTACCCAGTCTAAATAATGTTACCTGAAGATCATTGCACCATTGGTTTATCATTGATCGATTAAAATCTAACTCAATCATTTCTTTATAGAGGTTATGCAGGGTCACGTGAATGACGTACGTAGGTGAGTGGCAAGAAAGCCACTCAGCACGTACGCTAGGAATAGTAAATAATCATGGTGAAGAGCTGTTCTGCCGTTGGGTGCGCAAATCGTTTTACGAAGGGCTGTGGCCTTAGTTTTTATTATACATGGTGTAGCATGCCACCTTTCTTTTCTGTCTCACTCCCTTATGTGCCATTTGATTCAAGTGTTTTGTCACGTTCCAGATTTCTCCTCAACTCTGATTCAACAAACCCCTGCACAACCAACACGAACTTATCTGTTCATGTTGTCACTGTTACTCCACTGCACATTAATTCTCATGCATGTACCACATATCTATGTATACATAAATTACTTTCCAAAAACTGTCCCTGTCTCATGCTTATATGTACATATCTCATTACTGTCACGTGCATTTTCCACTGAAAGTAATTTTATTTTCAAGAAATGTATGCTACCATCTTTAAAAGGGCTAATAATATGCACTTTTAATTTCCTGCAATTTTATCACTGAGTCTCCATCATCCTTTTTCATCACTAATTAAAGTATTAATTTTACATTTATATCTCTCTGGCTACACTGCAATGTTAGTGCATGTCCATCAAGCATGTCACATTTTTACCCATAACACTTTTCCCCTCATCTCATGTTCCCCTGTGCTTGTAAAGTGTTTAATAGTAATAATTATAATGATAACATACCTGTAGTTTTCTTTTGGTTTGTTTTTGTGTCATTCTTCAACATCATTACTGTATCATATACTATAATACTAGACTACCCCATCATGGAGCCATGAATAACATCATCAAACAAGCTCATCTGCTGGGATACCATCTTGTCTGGAGCCATCGGGGTCTCCATAGATCAGATGGAAAGTGCCCAAATGGTTTGACTATGACGCCATGGGAGTAGGGGATGTTCCTGGTGTGGGATACAACATGAGTTGACACATGCTGTCCTTCACACAGTAGCAGAGCATCCTCTCAGTCTGGAGTAGCTGCTGCTCATGCAGAAGAAGCCAAGCACAGGAAGCACTCCCATCTTGACTTGATGTACATCTTCCAACTAATTGCCGTGGAGTCATGTGGATCCTTTGGCCCCAGCACCCGTGCTTCTTGAAGTGCCTGGGAAAACGTTTGAGGAGAGGCACCGGAGAGCCTAGATCAATGGCCTTCCTTCTACAAAGGATCTCGGTTGCTGTCCAGACAGGGGTGTTGAAATTAATTTTCTCTTGAGACAAGAGTTTGGCTCCAAACAGGAGTTTGTCACTGAGCACATAGTACCATAGTCAATACCAAAAACTTCTAGTCAATATAATAATAATATACACAGCCATGGCCAAAGACAATATTCATTATCGCTTCTAATATTGCATATAATCCGCCATGGACCAATAGCCTCAATATCCAATTAACTTAGATTTATACAATTATCTTGGAAATAAAGGACGAAATACTCCATATATGACATTGTGTGTCAATTGTTAATGCATACGTCACAATAAAAGAAACTGGATATTGACATTGTGGCTATTTTCCTACAAGCCATGCATGTGCATACGAATCATACAATAATTTGACACTGACTGTGAAGCCATGACAAAAGTCAATTGCAGCTTACTGTACATGATGGCATGAAGGCCTGTTTCACTAGCCTAAGGTTTTACAGGACAAGGAACATAGAAACTAGGATGGGGCCACAAAATGGATGCCTGGCACCACAGCTCATGCTTCTGGCACCACATATGGCATCATAACACCAGCTCAACACCCCTGTCCAGATTGGCAATGCAGCCTTGGTGATTGGCTCGATTCCTGACAGCATAGGTACAATGACTGATTTTTGATCTAGACATTTAGACAATTACTAGTACTTTGATTTCATTATTATCATTATTATTTATGTGTAAGGGTACACACGTGTAGCTGTAAGTGTAGTTATATCTGTGTTGTCCTCTGTATTTGTTTACAAAATTTATGCATAATAATAACAATAAATTAGAATCATGCATGACGGGCACAGCTTTAGGCATGAGCCAATTATTCACCAAATACCACCTATTATTGTATTCAAATATTTGTCCAAACTCCACCTATTATTCTCAAATGCACACCCTATTATTCAGCTGCAACGCCTTCCTTAGATGATGGCTTATGCCCTGTAACTTTGCTGATAAACTTTTCCACTTGTAATTTAAAGAATCATAATTATATGTCATTGACAACTTAGACAGAAGGCTCCACATTATTTATACTCACTGCAACATGAATTACATATGTGGTCTTACGCATTCTTAGGGAATATTTCTTACTGTGAAATAAAGCAGCCATTTGAAGGGAAAGCAAACACATTCCATTTTAAGCTGATCAGCCAATTTGTGCTACAAATTTTAGAATACACTGGAACCTCTTATAACAAACTCCCCTAATAGTGGAAACTTCTCTATAACAGACTGCTTTTGTGGATCCAAATAGATTGCTGTGCACATAAAATAACCTCTGAATAGTGGAAACCTCTACACAACAAACTGTTTTTCAGGTCCCAAAGTGTCCGTTATAGAGAGGTTCCACTGCATTCCCTCTTTATGATTCACAGAGGTACCTACTATTCATGAATTTATGTGCGCATAATTGGATCACGTGATTAACAAACTGTAGCGGGAAATAATCGCTATTTCCTGAAGAAGCCAGCCGCTGCGCACATACAAAGGATTCAGGTGCTTTCTCTTACATCTTTCAGCGTGTTTTCCTCTAAGGACCTCAATGCCAGCTCTACAAGCTTTCGGAACAAAGTGGAAAATTGGCAGTGACGACCTTGTATTTCCTTTTATCGGGTCATTGTGCAATCGTGTTTTCTGGTCAGTGAACTTCTGCGCCTGGTTACATTGTTCTGTTATTTATAAATATGGTATGCCTTTCCTGTACAGCATACAGTTAGACTGTCCCAGAAATACTTAACGATAGCTTAACCGCGTGACACATTCTGAATTTAAGGTATAAGGCTTCAGCATTAATTTGGACGAATTCGTTCTAGTGTATCGATTGTTCCTTACTGCTGTTTTTTGTACGGAAGTAGATTCGTAATCCTAGCTCAATCGATTTGATTTTGTTCAAATACAAGCGTAAGTCTGGAAACAACATATTGTCTACGCGTGTAGCTACTGTAGGTTTTTCAGTATCTATGCTGTAGGTTAGTCTCGCGAGCCAGCCCCAAACCGCCGCTATTCCTTCTTACGAAGGGCGAGGTCGTAAGAAGGAATAGCGGCGGTTAGGGGCTGGCTCGCGAGACTAGCTGTAGGTATCATGGTGACACTTCTGTTCTTTGACGAAGTGTAATAATCCTCGTATATTTCATATAGAGTCATTGACTCCACCACATCAGAGGTTAGGGAATCCCTGACTGCATTAGTTGCTTAGTTATTACCTATTACTCGTAGTTAGTCTCGTTAGTCTCGTTAGTCTCGTAGTTATTACCTATTACTCGTATTAGTCTCGTATGCCAACCCAATGTCACCATTGCACAGCTACCAATAGTGGTAAGAGTGGGTCTTACTACATGAAACTATAGACTACTATGTTACCCCTTTTACATGGACCTTTTAATGATGAATCCAGATATGTCAATCGAATTCAGATCCCAACATTTACATTTTAACACCCAATGAGAAAGCTAAATGAGATCATCTCTGCTGCTAGACTCACATAGCTAGACCCTTTTTCTTGTTATCTACTCTTCCACTTGAGGGAAAAATTCAGACCAAGGGATGACATCACAGAATAATGGATGAAGGGTTGTCCACACGAGGTTACCCAGCAGCAATATTTTGCCCCCTTTTGGCAACTATAACATAACCTGTGACATTATAATCACCGATTGGCGGAGACAAAATGGCCCTGCATGAAACTAGGAGTAAATATATATGTATACATTTGGATATTCTTGTGTTCGTGTAATTTGTAAAGCGCTCATGCAGGCCTAGGTCAGTTAGATTATGTATAGCCAGATGTGATTGATTTTAAGTCATTAATTTATATTATTCCTACAGGATTGCAGCAATTGGAATTCTGCTGGTTTTCTTTGCTGATGATGATGCATGCAATGAAGTCAATCTCTTAAGGGTTTACTTGATTGTAGTAATTGTACTACATGGTGCAATGATAATTGTGGAACTTTCTGGATGCATTATCAGTAGCAGAGGGACAATAGTTAATTCTACACCACGGCAACACATTTATATCATTCTATATGTGTTGCTGGCATGTTTTCTTGTGGAAATGGTGTGGGATGTTATTGGATTTGTGTGGGCTTTTGATCCAAATCTACAATGCTATGACAAACATATTTTGTTGATATTCATCAGATGCTTGTTGCTGTGGAACTCTGTAGTCTCTGTTGTTACCACAACATATCTGTTCATTCGTATTGGGGTCTGCAAGGTTTTTTGTATGCCGAAAAAGCTTAAATTTGAGGATTTGCCTCCAGCAGAAAGTTTTGGAGGGAGGAGGTTATCAAAGATTAGTAGTGATTCATTGAAAAGACATATGCATCGTCGCAAATGGCAGTGGAGAATGCAAACCTTATTCTGCTGTGTTCAGATTAGAGAATTTCAAAAGTCTGTTTTTAGTGATGTGTCTGTAACCTTGAGTGATGCTTTCAAACAGTTCCGTGGGTATGTCCCATCTGACATTTTTGCTGGATTGTTGCTGGTATCTATGAGTGAGAACAATGATCAAGTGAGACAAACTGAATATCCCAGCCACAAGTATACTAGTATAGTACTATATACTCCATGTCGTACTTCTTTTTAAACAGCAGGATTCATCTAATGAAGAAGGTCTTCCGGCCTATTGTATACCAAAAGTAAGTCTTGGAAAAATTGCAGATATACTGATTGCAACTGTGCAATGTCATATGCATACAGTACTTACACTGTACGTATGTACGTATATATGGTTGAATGTGTACATGTGAGCATGTAGCAAAGATATATTCTCCATATATAGTAGTAGTAGTGTAACATTAAGGAGCCAAGTATCCTTGGCTCCTTAAAGTTACACTACTTATTGCTATTTATGCATCCTATTCCCTGTGCACCTGACAGAGTTTGACATTAATTCACATTCCTGCAAGAGTTGGAGTCCCCTTTTGTAAATTAATCAATATGATGACATGGCTATTTTCTTGCACATACACACATACGTATTATGTACAACTACAAACTTACTGTACTTGTTATACCCTGACTCCTATTTAGCCTTTATATTGCTGCTAATTACCTTCATGTACATTTCAATCAAATATATAACAATTGATTGAGTAAAGCAATTATTTATTTTCCATGCAGAAGGGCTGTAGTGCATTGAAGAAATCATTTAAATATTTTAGTTATGCAAGTGCCATTTATGGATATTCTGGTTATGTGAATTCGAACAAAATTATTGGAACATTGAGGCTACTGCAATCCTGGTAAGCTTCATCTTTTCCTTGTATTTTAAGAACTGCCAAGTTCACAGTCAAATGCCTTATAGTAGACCTGTGTAATAATTCATTATTGTAATAATAGTATAGTAATATTTGTTATTTAAGGTGGGTGAACCATTAGCCAGAGGCTACTATTTTAATCATTGGTATCCCACCCACTCACTAGCACACCTGCTCATATGCACAATCAAATAAAATCCAGAATTTGGAAATTGCCATAACCAGATAACCCCCTGCAGTGGACCGTTTCTAAGTTCGAAAACTTAGAGGTCCGTCGCAGATTTGATCTGCTATTAGCAACCTTTTTCTGTTACAAATAAAATCCAGTTCTGTATTAGTTTAGTGGTTGTAGTAGGTCCTCTCATCCATTGCTGATTGAATTGGTGACTGTAGGGAAAATGCCATATGGTACACAACTGGGATATTACTCTTGCTTTACCCACCTACGTAAATTCCAGTACTGACCTACTGAACCACCAGCACCCCCTTTACATACATACGTACGCACATATATAACTTTACAGATTTTTTAAAAGTATATACAGATCATGTTTAAATACTAGTATACTGCATATCATGCATTGAAAATGTGTGTGTGTGTGTGTGTGTGTGTGTGTGTGTGTGTGTGTGTGTGTGTGTGTGTGTGTGTGTGTGTGTGTGCATGCATGGCGGTTTTCGTAAGTATACCATGTATGACTTTTGCATAAATGAACAAATTTGAAGATGGAAAGTCATTTGTGGAAATCATGGAAATTTATGAGTGTATTTTAGTAATCTGATATGTGAAAGTGTATACGTGTGTAGCTATTCACTTTGGCCTAAATTTGATGGGAAAACTTATATACTAATTCAGACATTTTAAAGCCCTTTTTGAGTAAGAGTTGATTTCTGCACATGATAGTCTTATGCTATAATACTTGCCAATTTGGAAAGTGTATAATATTTACAAATTGAATGGGTGGATAATTGTATACGTTTCTTTTAAAGGACAACAATGTTCTGTATAGATTGTACAGTATGAATGATGCAGGTATATAGTGTACTTGTTTGTACATACGTACGTACGTACACACGTGGTGAATGTAGTCCTCCAGGTAGTACTGTACTATGTTATGTCTAGTATTATCATTGAGCTCTGTGTATTTTGCTGAAGTTGCAATAAAAAGGATACAGATGGGACCAGTACCACTATCAGTGGTGACAATAGATGTCAATGGAATATCACAGCATTGCTGAATATGACTGGGCTTAGAAAGGAGGATGTATTGTATGTGCAGTTTCAGCCTGAGGTGAGACTGTTAACATCTATTCACACACATTGTAACATGCAGCAACTGTATGTACTTTTTGGATAAGTTTTATCTTTGGACAGATTATGCATGTCACAATTTTCATGAGAATTGTGACATGCGTTGTCTGTCCAAATATAAAACTTATCCAAATCAATCTAGCATGTCGAAGAATTTCTACAATTGTATGTAGTGCGTAAATAGTTATTCACAATTCTCATTGTTAATTTACTTCAAATTTGTAAGTCATATCAACAGTGGAGCATTGCCTAACAGACGCCAGTACCCCTATGATGTGGACAACCTCCATAATTCAGTGGATAAATCACAAAACAGTTATTGAGAGTAGGTTTGTATATCAACTGTATTAATTTTGTAATCTCCAGGTTATGTATAACCTCTGTTCTCCAAAATTATAGCAGACACTGAGGTGATCCTGCTATACGAATTCCACCAGTAATGAACCAATTGAAACCTGCAGTAAGCTGCGGTGTTTATATAACTATGATAAAGAAAACATTGATCCACAGTGATAATGAGAATGTGGTCATTACGTAATTAATTATAACACAACCACCTAGTGTTTGGGCAGTTGATGCACTATAGTATGGAACTGCAAAGACATGCAAAATTTACCTCTACAATATTGTAAACTTTATGTATGCATGGGAATATACATAAATAACTGATATCTTATTTCATGTGAAATGAAGGAATAAAGTTCACATTTTGAGTTCCTGTATTTTGTGTATACGAGAGATGTATACATGATTGTGATGAATAAAACTGGCAATGTTGCACTTGCATTTGATCACAGGAATTTGGCCTCCCGGGTTGTGACATATTTCTCTACTACTATTCACTGTTTATAATTTCTATGGAACAAGATTCTAACTTTGCTTTGTTTTATATACCATATTCAACTTTCAATAAACTGAAGGACAACCTTAAGGATTAGGGCATCCTCTGCACAGAGGACAATAGAATTAATTGTACCTGATGTACATACCTAAATATCATCCAGAGGTTTCCACTATGTGTTTAAACGTGGAGTATAGTATGCTTTTGATGTTGTTCCAATTTATTTCTGTACCCAAAGGTGTATTTGCCAGCATTCTTTGTGGCAGTTGATCATAAAGGAAAGTCAATTGTACTGTCCATAAGAGGCACCAAGGCACTACATGTGAGGGAATTTTATAATCTGAAGCTGTTTTCTAATTTGTGATAAATTTAATCCACAAAGCTGTTTATAATTATTATGTTAATGATTCTATAGGATCTTCTGACAGATTTGGCAGCACAACCATCTGTAGTATCAAGTGAAAGCTGTGAAGATTTTTATGCTCACACAGTGGGTAGTTTGCAAAGTGATCCTGTTTCATTTTTCTAATCCCTAACTATAACTGCTGGTGATGCTTCAGGGTTGCTTGGAAGCTGCACAAGCTATTCTATTCAAGCTAAAGGCTGATGGTATTTTAGATGCAGCCTTAGCACTATATCCAGTGAGTTTGTATTTGTGCAATAATAGCTGTTTGTAGTACCTCCTTCCTAGTCATTTATATTGTGTACTTATTTCATGAACAGAGTTATGGGCTGGTAGTTACTGGTCACAGTCTTGGAGCAGGAACTGCAGTGATAATATCTATTTTAATGAGAACTGTGTACGGCAAAGTACACTGCTATGCATACAGTCCTCCTGGTGGACTGTTAAGGTATGTGCATCCATGTTGTGTTTGTGCACGAAACTATGTCTTCTGTAAGGATCTGTTCAGCTGTGATGTTTCTGCTCCCCACTTTAGTGAAAATGCTGCTTTATACACAAGAGGATTTATTACTACTGTGATTGTTGGAGATGACATTGTGCCAAGGTACATATACGCGTGTACATACTTGCATTTTATCAAAAATGCACGTACGTATGTTATGTCCAATTTTGGACATAAAACTATATGGCGGATGTTATAGAGACACTGTGTAAACTGCCTTGTTTTCTACCAGAATGAAATTACTGTTCTAAAATATGCTTATACAAAAGCAAGGATATATCTATTTTGTATCTGAATAGATTAGAAGTTTATCCAGTACTTAAACGTTTGTCTTTATGGACCTTTCTTCAGGCCTACGTGATAACACAAGGATTGCAAAAAACTGAGGATTTGGTCCTTTAGGAACAATCTGTGAAAGTTTCAAATTCAAATAATAAAAAAAGCTTAATGACTGGATTTTTGATTGAAATATCCTTGTGGGGGTTATCTTCCTTCTTTATTGGAGAGCAGATGCTGTCAAATGGAAATGTAGATTAGGCCTGTGTCTACATCAGATAGAAGATAGATCCAGTACGTATGTTCATGCGTTGGTCCAAGTGAACTGTACATCTCGTTCTGGCATTCCAGTGCTTTGATAATGTTTGTCGTTTGTTTATGTCCAAATTGAACAAAACATACCTGCATAACTGTTGGACAGGAATGTTGCAATCACCATTCCATTAGTGAGGGTGTAGTTCTTATATTGCTTGTTTTGTTCTATTAAATAACTTTTACTATAGTTTATGTTAATCCTTACCACTTTTGAAATGAATGAAAACACCTGAAAGGGACATAACTGAGTTGGTATGTATGTTCTTTTTGGATCCCCAGATAGAAAGAGTTGTTCTTGTCCAAATCGCAATTCTTCCTCAAGGTTTAATTACAATTAATCAAAATTTTATGTGTGGGTGTAAGGAGCAGTCATGTAACATGCCCAGGCCAGGGGTGCTTTAGGTGTGTTTACACTCCCCTTTTTTGGTGGAATGGAAACCTTACTGCAAATTTGCAATACTCTCATGCATTTGGGCAGTAACTGTCAGGCACAGTAATTCCTGGAAATTCAGCACGTACTCTTGTTTAGAAA
>CAUJGJ010000487.1:2415600-2438600 GCA_963170055.1 Halisarca cf. caerulea
TGGAAGTGACTCACTCAGGTGTATCAATTTTTTGCTTTCTGAATAATTCAAACTGCAGAAATCCACAAAGATTAGAAGATTTGAAATGTGATTGCAATGTCTAACTTCCATCATCCATGTTCTGTGGTGCAATAGACTTCTTGTCCATCTTTGAAAGGCATCAGTCAGTGTTTCCCCTAGTATTTCAGGAACAGGGTGCAGCACCCTGTTGCTTTTTAGCAGTAAATTAGAATCTTTAAAAGGAGCTGAATAGTCACTGTGACACTGCAAACTCTTTTGCCAGAGTGTAATACCGCAGAATAGCAATATTCATTACTGTTATGGATAGGCAATTTTCACGTTTATTTATTTGTGGATCCCTTTTAATCCCACCTTCATTTATAGCCTTTTACTGATATAAACTTCGTCTGGTTGTGGATGAAAGCCATCAGAGAAAAGAACAAAGACACTGCAGTGCTTCTTAATGACTTTTGTTCTTTTGATGGCCATTCTGGTCACTGCAATGAGCCTGACCTAAATTTCATGGGCTTAAAATTTTCACACATGGCTTCCAATCCGTAAAAAGCATAAAGTTTCATCCTGTGAATTATGTATCAATTGTGTAGACTCAGCCTGCAGTCTATAGAGGACTTGGGAAGACGAATTTTGCTTGCTATCAAATCTTGTAATTTGCCTAAGGTTCGTGTGTATTCTCAGGATTATAACTTGTTACTTAATCAATTGTATTTTTTTGTTTTTATGTGTTCTTAGTATAAAATTTATCTTAAAAGCATGCTCAGTTGGGTGGGATGGAAAACTAAAAGCAAAACCATTGATTTTCATAATTCTGGACAAGATATTTCTTCTGTGCCATTGATGAGTGGATCAGCTGATGAAGAAAGTGCATGTGAGTTTGACAAAGTGAGTGGAAAGAAAGCTCTCCCTGTTATTCTTGACAGACAAGATCTTCATTTACCTGGAAGAATCCTCCACATTCAAAGTGATAGCAAAACAAAGTGAGTGTGTACTGTTAGGAAATATTTACAGTACAGTACACGTAGAAAGATAACTTAAGATAAGCTTTAAAGTGGTAGTAAATGTAGAATGTGCCTTGATGGGGTTTGATGATGGGGCATAGTTTAGGTGTTGTGGCACAGTGGAAGAACAGAATTTCTGGAAATCCACACATTCTATCATTCACCGTACTTTGATGAACGCTTAGTCGAATTTTGACGATAACGCTGGGCTTTGTGCAGGAATAAAGCGTCAAAAATGGTACAACAATAATTAAGTATATGTGCATTATAATTATATTCAGGGCCTGATAATCACATTCACAGCTGTTGCAAATGGCGGCTGACCCACCACCTTAAAGAGGTAAAATTGAATACAGAACTCAACACAAATAAGGAACATAAAAGGGGAATGTAGTGTTTTAAAAACCTAAACAGCTATTCTTCTACCTTTTCCGTTCCACTTATCTACAATCTCTTCAAGGTCAAAAAGTAATTAGCAGCTTTGTGCCACCAAGAAGACCCTACTTGAGTGTCAAAATCAACCTTGAATGGTCCAAAATGTGCTCAGATACCACCATAGGCCCACAGAAGGCACACTATCATACACACTCCCTTCGCCCCCATGCATTTTTTTCGTAAATATTGTTTTGCCCCCCCCCTTGCCCACTTTTCTAAATGAAACCCTGGTACAGCTGGAAATTCACATCTCCAAAAATGTGCCATGGTTAATACAACAGTAGAATTTTTTGATTCTGTTCAACCAATTGCATACATCTAATGTACATACGTATATTCCAGCTTAATTGTATAATATTTATCAGTGTTTTCCCCAGAAAAAATTTCAGCATGTTCTCAATATGTACATACGTACATGCATACGTGCATCATCATATATGTATGCGTACAATTCATCACAAATTGCTTGCAGCTTCAGTTTTGGGCACTAGCATGATTTTTACTAAACGTAGATTTCAATAAAGAATGAATGCATGCCTATGTTTTCCTACAAAATTTAAATTTTACTAAAGAAGGTATGTTGGACCGACATGCCTTAAGATACCTTGGGAGAACACTGGTACTAGTAGTTTGTCTGTAGCATTTTATCATGCATGCAGCCATGTGGGAAAATGCTCTATGCACTAAATGGTAGATTTTTGACCCACCAAAATCTATCCCTGTATTGCTGCATGCTGTGGGTTTGAAATTATTCTGTTGCACTCCAAATCAACCTCCATAATCACAACTTACGCGGGTTCCAGTTTTGCCATAAAACAAAATGGCGGCCGCTTCCAAACGTCTCAAATTCAAGGCCTTGTTTTAACTTTTTGTAGATGCTAAGCCCCCAAAAACAGCACAAACAGATAGTATAACCTTTATAAGTTATGCATATGTACATAAAGCAACCAACAATGTTTTGAAAGTTCTGTATGCCCGATTTTCCGTCACCATATGAAAATAGTAAAGATTCAAAAACACGGTCGAGATAATTTCCGAGTTTGAGCACACAAGTCAATCCACAAGACACAACATGTCCTTATCTTACTTTCCTGGTTATGGGAGAGTGATAGTCCATCCCTCTGCTGTTATGCCTAGGGATTTCTGCTTTATAAGTACGGTAGTAACAGCAAACGGCTTGACATAAACTGAACGGAAAGACCTACAGTCTTCCCATAACCAGCATTTGAGTTGGTCTTTAAGGGATAATCTGACGTAGTTTCAAACATACAGACCAGAGTTTGCTCGACCGCATTTTTGGACATAACTTTCTTATGGACAAGAGTTCTTCTCAAGCCTTGGTCACATGTTCATCACGTGTTCTCGAGTGTAGAGAGGCTAATTTATACGCAGTACATACGGTCATAACGGCGAAGGCAAGTCAGAACTTTCGAAGCTCGATCACTTGCAAATTTGCAAGTTTAGAGTTTACTACCATCCATTTGCTAACTTGGTCGGCCAGAATCCCTTCTATTGATGGTGCAACCATTCAAATATTGAATATTAGCGAGATGGTCACACGGTAAGAACGTGATAATTTGTATTGGGTGTGACGATTTAATTGCATACCGGCCACAAGATACCCTTTGCAACCACGAATCTGCCATAACCTACCTGCGTAGTTCACCAAACCCACATGCAATCTGCCCAAGCTTTCATGTAACAAATCTGTAAGCACCAGTATATACTGTAACCAATACATTGAATTCACTAACCTTCATTTCTACCTTGAAGTTGTTTGTGGCAATTGTTCTCAGATAAATGAAGTGCACTGTATGTTAAATACTTTGCTTATGTTTATTTGAATATACTATATCTTTTGTAGTTGTGGCTGCTTGTCCAAAGTTAGCTATAGTGCCATGTGGATGGACCAAGGAAATTTCACAAAAATCTTAGTTAGTTCAAAGATGTGGGCCCACCATAGAACAGAGACAATTGAACAAGCTTTGCACAGTCTTGTCCATCCTGAATGATAATATCACAAGGAATCAATTGCAAGTGGAGGATAATACCAAGTGCGAAACTTTATCAAGCAAAAGTCTATGTATATGCTATAAAACTCTTCTATGCTAGCGCTGTCTATCTTTGTGTGGAAATGATGTATGGACAGCTTGTACTGTATATATTATGTTGTTCCTACTAATAATCCTGGGACCATCAAATTATAACAAATTTGCTTCTGAAGCAAACATGGCTCTAGTATCTACACATGGAACAGTTATGCATTTTATTCATTGTCATGATATACTAAACTTGTGAAGTATTATTATATAGGGCTTTGGCCCCTGCTTATTTATTTAGAATATCTTTGGTATATAAATATTATGTATGTATGTAGAATCTCTTACATGTAGATTATTATTATTATTGATTATGGATCTGATGTACAATGACAAGTGCAATATACCGTAGTATTGGAATGCTATGCGAAGTGAAAGTTATGCGATTTTGGCCACGTACCACAGACACTATTTGCAATTTTTAATTTTGTGATTTCTTAACATGCCGTATTGTGTGGTATCAGACATGAAACATAGTGCAATTTTCATTTGTGTGATTCTCTTTAAAATAGCATAATAGCATATAACTGAAACTACAGCATATATACAATAATGATACATATTATATTATACTGTAATTATAATAAAGGGCAAAGAGCATTCTATATTAGTAACAGATTACAATGTGCATGCAATGCATTATAGAAATTATTTTAATTATAGTCACATGCAAGGCCTCTAGTTGATCAACGGAGTCAAGCAGCTCCCTTATATAATGCTTGGAATGGAGGGGGGATATTCCCCATTGGATACCCATGGACATGTAGGTGCATGGTTACTGCTGCTGTTGATCATAGTCTCGTTCCCAGCCCCACTTCCGGCTGCATGCCATTTTATTCTCGCCGGAGAGAATAAAATGGTGGCCGGAAGTGGGGCTGGGAACGAGACTACTGTCGATCAGTGATTGACTTTGATCAGAGTGTGTCGAAGGTCATGCATGCAGGAGGCCCATATCTGCATTATCCTATAGGTTTCCATTGTATGCAATCAGTTGAAGCAGGACCCATCGCGGGTACGTAGGCTCTTTTGATTTCTCTTCATTTTTAGCAGTGGTTTCTGCATGCTTCTCCCTACTTGTGCTCACCTATATTATACCCATTCAAAATATTGGTGCAATTAGTTGCAAGAATTGTCAACTGTACCTCAATATAGCTGTTACAAACCAACAGAACTTTTTTGCCTCAACAAAAGTTCAACATTAATTGGGATGAGTTGGATGGAAAATCATTCATTGATTACATTACTTCCTGTTACAATAAAGTGGGTTTGTTGGAAAAGAACCATCTTTATAATCCCATCTGTAAAAGCAGGAAAAGTATTCATAAATAAACAAGTCTGCTTTTGCAAGCATCTCTTCTAGCTCTTGCGGGAATTGCAATGAAGGCCCTCATGTATGATAGTTAACCTCTTAAAGCAAAAGCCACAAGCAAAATCTAAAACCAAAGAACATGCCCAACACCTTGAACGCCAACTTCAACTGTAGAAGCTTGGACATCTTCATTATTTAGATGATCCAGAGATGGTCTTGCCTTTGGTTATTTTAGTTGCCTTTAGTTTCATTTAGCAGTACAAGCGAGATCTTCAGATCTTGATTGCACCTTTGCTAACTTTATAATGTAAGGAAGAGTTAAACTCTTCCTTCCATCATTCCTCTAAAAAGAGCTCCAGCTACTATCAGTTGCATCATTCCTTGCGCAATGAGTTCTATTGTCAGCAAATGAAACTGCATGGTGGTGTTTTGAATTTAACAAATGAAGTCAAATCAGGGGAAACACACATTATTATGTAAATCGACGAACACAATGTGGTAAAAAAAGAAATGCCTCGGACACAGTGTAGTGTAAGGCTTGGTATTAGCTAAAGAGCACTATAGGGCCCTGGCAATTAGAAAGAAATAGTGTCATCATGACAAAACTGGTGAACAAATGGGTGAACAGCAGTTGCTAAATTCGCATAAGGGTTCTCCGCTATTGTCACCATCTTCATTGCTTCTGAAGTACACATCACACTGCGCCTTCTAGTGGATTTTGCTCTTCTTCTTTGTAGGTTATGGCAACTCTTTTTCCTCATAATTTTCCGCATCTTCACAGGTGCCACGTGGTGGTAGCCATTTTGTTCAATCCCACGATATCAAGCTAACTAATCTGTATCCTGGCAACTATTTATTGCATGTTGACTGTTAGTGTGTAGAGCCTCATTTGGAGTTGATCAGTTTTAGCCACTTACGCTACCACTTGACATAAATTAGGAATTGTACTGATATCAGTAACCTGTCCTACGTGCATCGCAAATGCTAAGCTATAACTAATCTATATCCTGGCAACCATTTATTGCATATTGACTGTTAGTGTGTAGAGCCTCGTTTGGAGTTGATCAGCTTTAGCCACTTACACTACCACTTGACATAAATTAGGAATTGTACTGATATCAGTAACCTGTCCTACATAAATCGCAAATGTCAATCAGTGCACTTTTCCTAGGAAAAGCATTCTGCATGAGAGGAAAACACATGCATGCATATGATTCGGCAATCTACTTAGCTGCATTATTACTTTATGTGTAGTCTCGCGTCGCCAGCCCTTTTTCCTATTCGCGGTTAGTCTAACAAGCTAGCCCGTCCCCCAAACGCCCTACGGGCGAGAAAGGCGAGGTCTCCGCATTTTCTCGCCCGTAGGGCGTTTGTGGGACAGTCTAGCTTGTTAGACCAACCGCGAATAGGAAAAGGGGCTGGCGACGCGAGACTACTTCGGCTTAGGCGAGCTGCATGGATTTGGTGACTACCCTTTAGTCTCGCGTAGCCAGATTGGGTCTACCCTACTACTACTACCCTTTGTACCTCGCAGCATAAAGTCAAGGTGAGGGTGTCTATGATTGTAATATACTCAGATAATGCCTGTTTTGTTCGAATCGTTTCCGATATTCCATGTTAACTTAGCTAGCGCTGTCCCCTGCATTGTTCACTTTTTTGTCTCGTATTTGATTATTGTGTGTCTATGATTTGATCATAGATACTCTATACTCGGTACGGAGTATAGAATATGTATGATTTGATTGATCTTATTTAGACTGGGGACACCCACTTAGCTCATTGGCTACTTCTCAGGGGTAGGCATGACCCAATGTAATATGTGCACACAATTTCATGAATAAGAGGCATGTGGCAACTCTTTTGTGCTATTTTTCAGTGAAAATTTCAAGAATGTGCAGATCATCATGTGGAAGTAGGTTGTCACAGGAGATAATCCAATATATTTCAAATCAAAATTACATGTACAAGATATATATATAAAATTCGTGTAAAAATGGAAATGGGATATAGGTATGACTGTCAATTCCACAAAAATACTAAAACAGGGTACCAAGGTTTGTTAGGCTGTATAGCTCTATGCATACTTGGGCTACATTAGCGTTTACATGCTATCAGTATACAGTATTATGTTTGCGTATGCTGTTAATAGGGGGTGACTTGGATAAACTCTGTTTATGGCTATATGGTGTTGCAGGACAGCCACTATGTACAGCTGTATGACCATTATTTACAAGCAAAAGGTATATGGACAAGAGCCATATAAAAACTATTTAAAATGGACAAAAAAGATGTAGGGATAATAATTGTCAATTGTCTAAAAAACATTAACAGTGTAGGGTTGTTTGTTGCCCAGGGCTGGACAGGCATACAGATAGACATGTATAGTGCAAGACAGGCATATGCTAGTTTACTATAATATTATTGCTGCAGGATTTAGGAATATGTACACTGTACCCAGTCCAACCCATCTCTGTCTAGCTCTATGCCTGTCTAGCCCCATGTATGCCTAGCCTATGCCTGTCTTACCCTATGCATGTCTATCTGTATGCCTGCCCAATCCTATGCAACAAGCAACCCTACTTTGTTCCACTGTTTTTTGACAATTGACTATTTTTGTCCCTACATCTTTCGTCCAGTTTTATATGGTTTTTACATAGTTGATACAGTAGCTACACTACTCTTGGTCTCATAGTTTTCTTGAAACCTATGGAACCCATTGTGGTCTGTTGAAACTGTACATCATTGGTCTCATTGAATTTGTTATTAAGAATAAAGACCAGAAAGTTAAGGTCAATGGAAGTGGAAAGAAATTTGTTTTACTTGTGGAGTGCTACTCATTTGACAACATTGAAGAGTTACAGCAGAATATTGATGTGAGTGTTGTCAGTGAATGTCAAAATTTTGAGATCTAACTTTACAGTGGAAATTGCCTACCCGAAGCAGCTTTCATGAACTATGCAAACATATACAACTATTTGGGGGGCATTTATGTTTTGACAGAAGCTTGTGGTAATTTGAACACTGTGTTAATTAAATTTTGATTAAGCCTAAGTGGACTAAACATTATACATTTTGATTATCTTTTGATAAAAAATTGAGCCTGGATACACACATCAATGTAGCATATTGAGGAATATTAATCCCTGCAAGTAGAACGGTACTACTTACTACCCACCCCCCCCCCCCCCCACACACACACATTTACGAAAAAACATGACAATATTGTATTTTGAAAAATATCTTTGTACCCATGAAAACCTGTTGCTGTATACACTTTTGATGGCTGTTTTAAACCGTTCATATTAGGTACTGAAATCACACATTCCATCACTTATTGTTATGTTAGTACCCTGGGTTGCTTGTTATATCCACTTTCCCTTGCATTTGATAAATCATAAAATAGATGCATGCAATCTTGTGACAATATCTGGACAATTCAGTGGCACTTAAGTTGTAGTAACAGTGTAATTCTGTGCTACAGCTTATTTAAATAGCCATGAATGGATCGAGTTTGTGTTTTTATGTGGAGCAATGTGCACCCTTTTTTGTATTAGGAACTCATTTCATCAGTATGGTACAAATGTTTCTTCAGCTGGTGAGTTCATATAATTTTATACATGCTTTGATGTCTAAGTGAGATTTGTACTTTGAGTCTGATAATTTTATCTATCTGTACAAAGAGTTTTTTTTACATTTTGTTTAGCAGTTTTGACCATATGCAGTAATACCCTCATTTGAAGGTTTGCCACATGTTCTCAATAGCCTATACTGTTCACTTTGTGGTGAAATGTTCTCTCATGGAAAACAGCTGCACTGTGTGAGAAAAGTGCACAGGAAATCAAAAGCATCCAAGAAGGTACTGGTATGCATAGCTAGTAATTAATTGTGTTATGCTCATTGCTGCATGTTCACATTGCTGCTTTGTTTCTTTCTACAGCATTGGCATCTAAAGTGTTCACATTGTAGCAATTGTGCCTACATTTCAAAGCCGCATACAGAGTGCAAAGTGGAGTCTTCCCCTGAAACAAAGAAAAAGGTTTATGGGTGTCATTCTTTATTGTCAAAGAAGAGGAGGTCTTCTCTGAAAAAGGATGTATATAATAATGAGATTGTTAGTCCTCATAGCAAACCAAGTAATGCATCACTAAAATGTTTTCTGGAAAGCTTTGATATGTAAATGTTCTTGTAATCTTGCTTTTGTTATATTGTAGACACTATACTGTATATGGTTATAATTTTCTGCATGTGCTATTTTTTGCTTTGCATGTGGGTGACATAATGTAGTCTCAATTAGGTATTGTCTACATATGTCTTGAATATGCAGTAAGATAATCAGCCGCATTTGGGTTAGCAATTTGGTTTGCATTGAAGGTTTGTCAAGCTTATTAATTTTTAGGGGCTGCCTGAGGCAGCCCCTATATTGTTTTCATTTGGACTTCTGGTGTGTAACACTCATCAGATATATATTATAGTTACAATAAACCGTATGTTCAATGAATGTTCAGCTGTGCACTTACATTCCAATGCTTTGCAAGTGATTTGAGTGTGTGGGGCGGCAGCCCCCACAAGTTTTTAAGTCGAATTACTTGTTTCTGTGAAAACATCCGTTGGATGTGTACGGTACAGTTGCACTATGTTTCTGTGTAATTAAAGCCGCAGTTGCCTGGCATGGTTGGGAAAGATTGTGTTTGGTATGTACTATACTAATAGTGCACGTGTATAGTAATGTGAGTACAGTAGAGCCTCAGTTATCTGAACACCTCTGCTCCTGGGCCCATTCGGATAAGTTAAATATTCAGATAATCAAAATGGACATGCCCACGTAGAAATATAGGCTGCAGACAATGATTAGATTCTCATGTGCACACAGATATACAATACATGTAGAATGCAAACTGTGCATGTACATTAGAAAAAGTCAGTGATGTGGGATTGCTTGAGAGAGTTCACTCATTTCTCAGAGGCTAGGGTACGTAGCTCCCTAACCTTTGATGTGTTGTATGCTGAAGCCTCTGGCTGATGCTCTATAGCCAGGTCATGCACTTATCAAACATGCTAGCTGCTTGACACAGGGCACACCGGTTGCTCTTCATCCTGGCGGTCATCTACATCAACTTTAGGCTTGGAAACCATGTCACATATCTCTTTGTCAGTCAGCGTCTCACAACCAGTATCTTGAAGGTCACTTGAAAGCCAATCTGATAGTTCTCCTTGTTCAATATTCAGGCCCAACTCTTGAAAAAGACACTGAAATTCCTGCATGGGCATCTTCAATACCATCATTTCTTGGCGACTCCTCTAGCTGTCTTCTGTCTCTGAATTCAAACTCGAATGCCACGCTAGAGAGCATACCCTTTTGGACCAGCGATGATGAACTGTGGGGATGTGGACTCAGTCACGGGGTCATATTATCTTCCTGTAGGGCATCTTTGAGTACCGAAGGTAGTTCACTGATAGTGCATGGGGGCTTGTATCCCTGAGTCAGAATGTATTTTCTTACATGGTTTGTCCATTGCTATTATTTTCTGCCAATTTCGAAGTGTTATGGGCTGAATTTCACTCCACACTTCTGCCACAAACTCGATGACTGTTTTCATGGTCACTGATTTGATGATGTCAACAATAATTTCACCTAGATCGTCCCCAATGATCAACTTTCTGAGTACCTTGTTTGTATCTCATCTCTATTGCCTGAAGGACTCCTTGATTCATTGGCTGGATTAGGGCTGTCACATTGGCAGGTAATGTGCGAAAATTTTCCATCAGCACTCACTAGCTCAGAAGCTACTGGATATGCTGAGTAATTGTTAAGCACTAACACATCTTATACTGTATTTTGATGGCAAAATATGCATGTGCAAACTGCAGTACAGTGGTGATATGGTTTACCATAATAGTACATGTGTAACTATTAGGTAAAATTGGTGTGATGTACATGTACATATATGTATATGTACATGTATTTATGTAGAATGATATGTTATGTCTTTAATGTTATTCATGCACTCTGTATTGGAGGGTCTAAAATATTAAAAGCACATGCATGAGAGTTATTATACAGATTCCACATGCATAGACCATACCCTAGGGATTCTAGATGGTGCAGGTCCAGCCGGAGTTTGGCCAGTGAGTCACTGACTGAGTAGGGGTCAGTGAGACGTGTGTTATAGCTTATATCCGGGGTATGGGGTATCACATCTGCTATAATGGTACATGACAATATAATATAGTAGTCTAACCATAGACACTATATACTACGTATATAGTGTCTATGGTCTAACACATTGCTGTACATAATATTATGCTCCTTCTAGATCAAAAACATGATGTGCCCGTCCTGGTCAGTAGAAGTCGTTAATGTTGAGATTGTGGATGTTATGTGGGTGAAGTTTGAGAATCATCAAGTGAATGAGGTATTTTTTCTGACGGTGTGATACATTCTGCCAGCTGGTTCAAACCGTGATATGGATACAGAGGAAACGTTTTCTCATGCTGAGTGAGCAGATTTGAAATTTTGGGTTGGAAGGCAGAGTGATACTGTGTGAAGACTTCAATGCAAGATGTGGTGGCCTGGAGGATCTCAATAAAGAAATAATACTATTGAGGGGTGTCAGAATATGTGTGGATTCCGTGAAGAATAGTCAGGGTGAGATGCTGGTGTAATGTATGCAGAATTCATGCAGGCACATGTCTTGTGAATGGCAGGAGAGGTGCTGATGAGTTCACGTGTATTTCAGGTTAAAGGTGTTCAGTGGTTGATTATTGTTTGGTTCCAACAGAGGACTTGGATGTCATAGATGGATTTACAATAGAGACCATGTTGAGGTGTGAGGCAAGGTTGTGTAAGGGTGATCGAAGAGGGCTAGCTACCGCATACCTGAGCATTCAGTTCTGTCTTGGAAGCTGTTGATGTCAAGTCCTGGTGGGGTTCGAAGATGTGGCTGGTGGCAAGGGCGATCTGTCCTCTGGGAAGATCAAGAGACGGTATGTGGTTCCCAAAGATTTCATGCTGATGAACCTTCTTTCATTGAAAAGATCATCAGGGATTTGAAGATGGTGGAAGGAGACCAGACAAAACTTGACCAAGTATATGATGAACTCTGTGAAGGATTGAAAAGAAACCTGAAGGTAGTGAAAGGTGGGAAGAACTCCATGAGCCAACCATGGTTCTTGGAGAACTTGGCCAAACTGCGTAAGAGTATGCACAGAGCTGAAGCTGATTGTTTGAAGAAGAAAGGGAGCAGTGATCAAGGAAATAGTAAAAATGATTATCTGAGAGCCAGAAACTTGTATGCGAAGTCTGTAAAGAAGGCAAAGAGAGACTTTCAGATGTAAAAGTGGAAGAAGCTGGAGTCGGAGTTAAGTTGTCCAAAGAAGTTTTGGAGATCCTTAATTAAGAAGGCTCAATGTGCGTAACTCCAAGAAAAATGGGAACTTACTAGAAGTACTGGATGAGGATGGGAAACTGAGAACAGATGAGGAGGCTGTTTAGGTCTGGGTGAGGTATCTTAGCAAACTGCTGGGATCACATACAGACAGCAAGGTTGACAATATCACTTCTCAACATGCTCAAGGGGTGGTTCAATCAGAGTATGAAGATTGCTTATGTCAACCCATAACTATGGAGGAAGTGCAATGGGCGTTGCGAAGAGTGGGGAAGGATGCAGCGCCAGGGAAAGATGACGTAGGAGTAGAAATGATGATGGCTCATTGTCTGGCTGATGTGTGGCTGAGCCTGTTTCAGGTATGCTGGGAATTTTTGTATTGTTCCATCAGTATGTAAGGAGAGTATAGTGGTTCCAGTACCGAAGAAGCAGCTTAGAGGGGTGTGTAAGGTGGACAATTTTCGTGGAATATCACTGTCATCTATTGTGTGCAAGGTCATGTGTATGATACTGAATATGAGGTTGTCAATGGTGGCAGAAGGAGAAGGATTATTAGCTGAAGAACAAGGTGGTTTCCAGAAGATGAGAGGATGCAGAGACCAGGTATTGTCATTAGTTAGTCTGGCGTTGCCGACCTGATTCTCGTTCGGCCGGTGACGTCAGTCCCTGAAAAAGGCCGAGCGAGAATCGGGTCGGCAACGCCAGACTAGTCATTAGTACTGTTGGGTCAAATGGAGATGCTGAAGACGTCTAGTGGAATGATGACAGCTTTTATTGACTTCTCCAAAGCGTATGACAGAATAGACAGAGGTATACTATGGAAGTGCTTAGAATCTATGGGTGGGAATGGAAAGTTCCTTTCTTTTCTCCAATCACTGTATGATGGGACATCATGTTTGGTTAAAGTTGGTGACAGGCTAAACAGAGGTTTGAGTGTCAATGTGGGCCTCTGCCAGGGCTGTGTCCTCTCTCCATTGTTACTTTCTCTGTACATAAACAGCTTGGTGGAACAGCTGAAGAGCACCACATGTGGAATTGAGTGTGCTGGAGAGATCATACCAGGCCTGCTTTTTGCTGATGACACAGCTTTTCTTGCCCTGGATGGCTCATGAGTCAGGGATCAAGAAGAGTTTGGATGTACTGGAGAAGTGGTGCAGAGACTGGGGGGTTAAGATAAATGTGAGCAAGTCTGGAATCATGCATGTAAGGCAGAAGAGGGTGGCCAGGACGGATGTGCAGTATGTTATTGACAATGAGGAGAGAACATAGGATCATAGATACTTTGTACCCCGTGGGGTATAGATTATCTGTGATAGGATCGACCGAGCGTTGTGAGGATCACGTGACGGAGCTGGCCGGTGACGTGTCACCATAGATAGAGCTACCAAAATGGCCTCTTTCTCAGTGGAAAGAGTACAGTAACCTTGAGATATTTTTTGTAATCGACTATAATGCGTGTGTCGCCGAGAAGTTTTCCAGGGTTGCTGCAGCCCAAGAACTACACAGCTGTTGACTGGTACGTTATTATATCTGGAAAGCGTTAATAACTAGATGTTTTTCCAGGTACTTGGACAGTTCATGTGCAAATCATGGTATGTAGTCGTTTTCTTTTTTGTTTAATTTTCATGTTTGTTTATTGCATGACGTTTATTATCTGTATTATTGCGAGAGTCAGTGTATGGCGTGTGTGTGTGTTAGCAGTGCTATGAGCCAAGGTGGGTAGGGAAAATGTGTGCATGGTAGCCGTAGAAATGTCCATTGGGCGGATTGTCTTAAGAATGTTTTTTGGGCTTTATAAGGCTAAAATATTTTCACTGATATTTCTTACAAAGTGACATACAGTAGTATAGAGTATCTATGGTATAATGATCTTTTTGTAGTGACTTTGGAGCACATTTCGGCTGATTTAACGCATTTTAATGAGAAATTATTTTTATTTTGTTTAAAGCATCATTTTAGATATAGGTTTAGATTTTAGGGTTTAGAGGTACGTTCAGTTGAATTCAGTTCAGTCCATTTTATTTTTATTATTTAAACAGGAAGAATCTTCACGGCCCCATATGGCTGGTTTGAAGGAGAGTCCTGTGAAATACATTATAATAATAGTATACAACCAATAAGTACAATTTATGTGGGACAATGTATCAATGATGGTAATGAAAGATGATTGGTAACACATACATAATATACACACAAAGAAAGAGTTACAATTAAAGATAGTGACATGAAAGAGTCATGCAGACATGATATATATATTCAATTCAATTCAATTCAATTATTAATTAAGTACATCATGCCAAGAAGGCGCTAGGACACAAGAGAATATAAAATATGCACAACATTGTCAAGCTTACAGTTGGCTAACTGATGAGCAGCGAACACAGTTTGGAAAGCTGTCTAGCATGTTCTTCAACATGTTCGTTGATGCTCTACAGATGTGTAACTAGAGTATCTTTTAGCTATAATAATTTTTTTATTTTGCGTGTAAGGCAACCTGCGAAATTTAAACTCAGTGAAAATTTGGTGTAAGGCTTTCTGCAGGATTTTGCAAAATGAAGTGTCGCAAGACTATATACAAATAACAAATGAGCTAAATACATAAATAAATGATAAATAAACAGAATAATACTAGTCAATTATGACTTGCAAAAATGCACCTGAGTCCACTTTGCTGACCTTCAATACCCATTTCGTTGACATACTGAGGTAAGCTATTCCATACTTTTGATGCAGTGAAGCTGAAGGATTGGCAGCAATAAGTGTGGAAGGATCATACAGTTGTATAGTTTCTTCTTCAGAGACACAGAAAGGACCTTTCTGAATTGCTTGAGACTTGCCAGTCCAGCCCAACACTTCCTACATATAGTGTTAACCCGTTTGTACCACTTCAGACTATCACCAAGGTAAACACTCGAAGATTTCACATACGTGTACTTCTTCCTCTCTACTTCATGCTCACTAACTGTTATGCGGACATCATTTGGCTCTGGCTCCCTACGTTTCCTACAGATAATCATCATCTGTGTCTTCACCACATACGTACATGTACCCTTTTCTTTACTTGTGCAAATTTTCATTCAACTTAATTCGTTTTAAGAGTACGTGTCTCTCGATGTTTCCACCACAGACAGAGTAGTGTAGTGTCATCAGCATACTGCTGAGCTTGGCAGTGTGGCACAACAGATGACAAGTCATTGGAGTACACAAGAAGCGGAAGTGGCCCTATTATGTCCATATTAGGGCCATTTCTGCTTCTTGTGTACTGTATTTGCTTGTAGATGATTATATAGCTGACCATGTACAGGCTTCTCAATTATGGCACACTCCTCGCACCCTTGGACCAGTTCGACTTAACTCGGTTTACCTTCATTTTCTGGCGTCTGTAACTTACATAACCCTTAAACCACTTCAGTTCCCCATTTCTCACACCATGACACTCCATTTTCTTTAACAATATCTCATGGTCTACCAAGTCAAATGCTGTAGAGAAATCAAGAAACACTGATCCAACCAGTTTGTCATTGGCTAGAGCCTGAAACCATTCACAGTGTCAATAGAATATCCTGCATGAAATATCCACCTTTAAATCCATACCGCCTAGGATGTATTCTGCTGTTTACTTGTAGATGATTATATAGCTGACCATGTACAAGCTTCTCAATTAACTTTGAAGTAGCTGGTAGTATGGGCACAGTCTATAGTTGTGTAGATTGATGATATTTTTCCTTTTTGGCATTGGTGTGACCATAGCAGATTTCCAATCCACCGGTAAGTTTTGGCATTCCAGGCTCCAGTTAAAGATTTTAGTAATACTCCTGCAGATGCCTGGTGCAGTTGTTCGGAGAAGCCCCAGACTTATTCCATCTTCACCAGTTAATGCCTGGTACAGTTGTTTGGAGAAGCCCCAGACTTATTCCATCTTCACCAGTTACTTTACTGGGATCCAACCCCTGAAGTACTATCAGAACATCTTGCTCCTTAAAGGGCCACTGACAGCGAAAATTTTTTTTCACTTAAACGTTAGTATACATGTTAAAACTGACATTCGCCATACTCGTATCTTAAAAATATGGGTGAAAATGGGAGTAAATCGTCGTTTCGTTCGACAAAATCAGCCATTTTTCAATTAAATGCGTGGGTGAACGATTTCTAGCAGAAAGTGGATGTGACGTCACAAGGGGAACGGAAGTGAAGTTCGTGTACACGAATACTGGGAAATGTGAGCGTTTCTTCTGCCGATTTGTCTTCTTTTACGAACGTTATTGGTTTAGTTTAGTTGATCAAAGCAAAGTAGAAAGCATTTATGAGGGGAAAAAAGGCACGGAGGATCAAACAAAGCCTCTATCGACCCCGCAACAGGCTCGGCGAGTACGAGAGCGCTGACGAAGACTGAAGAAGATTACGATGGTATCATGCGTCTATTTGAAGGTTTAAAAATGCTCTATGATAATCTTTTCTTTCACAATTCGAATATAATGTTCTTATAGCTAGGGAAATCTTTGTCGCTGGTGTTCTTGTGCATCACAGTTACTATACATGCCCTCTGCTATAGGGAGGGTCTCTGCTGTAAAAAAAAGTTTCGGTAGAACATAATGTGTAAGAATTTAAAGCAGAAATGGATTAGATATTCTCCATGAGCCAGGAAGGCATCAATCCATGCAGTCTTTTTTGAACATGTGCAGGGGTGTGCAGAAATAGAATCTGCATAATCGACCGGGGCACTGTCCCACAAGAGTGTACCTAAGACATTGCCTGCACAATGCATTTTGTTCACAAACAGCACTCAGTAGGGTATAAAGTTTATTTTTACAATCTCCAGTTCACTAGATGATGAAGTGGGGATTGGTCCAGTTTATGTCCAGGGCCGTTGTTTATTTCCAGCATCAGAGAACTGCTATCATATGACCATATCTTTGATAACAGCAACAATAAGGATTGTGAACTGTGGATTGGCCCTGCTATTGGAGATTTCATGCTTTGTGTAACTGTTATGTTCCTCGTAAAGCTGTAACCAAACTATTTGCAGTGCCATATTAGTGGACTGCTTAGAGTCTACTGATGGTATTATGTAGATTGTTATCATTCTGATTCACCATGGCAATGTATATTGTCCAGGATTTACCTGTTGTATTGCAAATGGTTCAGGGGCACTACGCACTGTGCGGCAGTGAAATTGTATATCTATTTATATGTGGTGCTACTGGTAGATTGTTCAAGTTCTAATGATATTGACAGTACTTGTCTAGAAATACACCAATAATTCTTCAATGTTCTGAAACCCTCGATCGAATAGCAAGCATAATTGGGACGTAAAAGTACTCTTTTATATGCAGATAGCTTTAATTTGAGTGCTCAGTGCACTGATTCCTGTAAAACAGACATTCATTTGCCATTTTGTCCCATTCCAAGGTGTTGTCTTGAGCACTCATGGAAGCTAAACCCCCCTCTAGTACTTCCATTGCAACTGTAGGCCATACAACGTTTAGGAATGAGTGCAAAGCTGGCTCTACTAATTTCTAATCGAATTCACTCGCCAGTATTTCGGAAAAATGCTATCTAATGCCATACACACACGTACTCTCTAGTCCTCTTGTGACGTAATTGCGCGTCGTACGGCAAGATGGCTGTCGATCGTTAAATAGTGACCGGAAGTCGCCGATTTCGAAGCATTTCTGTGCGTTTGCGATGGATTTAAAAGTTACCACAGCTATTTTCTATCGAATTTCCATCAATTAAGCGAAAAAAAAGTTTCGCTGTCAGTGGCCCTTTAAATGTTTCAAAGTGAAAGTCAGCCTCACTGCAGACCACCTGGTTGAATACCTCATTTAACACTTTGCTTATCACCTTCTGTAGAAACACCATTTATAGAAGAGAAATGACTACAGAATTCTTCAGCAATTGCCTTCTTGTCCTCAAACGCCTTGTCACCATTATTCAACACCTCTGTGCAATGGCTGCTTCTCTTGCCACGTGAAGTGTGCATATATGAAGTGTGTGGTTACACGTTTATGGAGTAAAAATGGCTGTCCCAAGCCTCATTGGTGTAGATGGAATTTAATGGAGTTGAATGGGGTTTGCCTGTATCTGTAGCCCAGCAGTGCTTGTTCTATAGTTGGATAGAAGCTGGTGGCAATCAGGACTAGCACAGGGTTCTGCCTACACTGGTCGAAGGTGGTCGGGCTCAACCTGCAAAATTCATGGCCAACCACCTCTAACTTCTCAGTGACCAGATGATTTGAAATCACATCAATAAAGCCTAATCTCCAAACCGGTTTTAAACACCTCATTATCCTTATGTTTAGTCTTATTGCTTTGAAATAAGCCTTCACTGATGTTTTTGGTTGGAAGGTACACCTGGTAGGTTTTCAAACATGTGTTAGCTGTGAATTGATTGCTTTGATTACCACCTTGGAAGATTACCTGGGCAGAGCCCTGCTAGCATGATAGCGCGTGTGCACAGTTGAAGATATGTGTACAGTGCGGGACCGTCTCTTGGATCATGCTTGCAGGAATAATGCCTCCTTTATTTAGTTGTATAACTGCTATTCTTCTTTTTTCTTTTTTTTTCTTTGCCTATTGATGTAAAAGGGGTGGGGGTGGGTGTTGACCCCCAGGTGTAACATAGGAACTATGTATGCAGCTTCATGTTAGGGAGGCTACTTTGATTTATTACACCAGATGTCAGGAAATAAATTTGCAGCTTTGGCTGGGAAGCACCTGGGGGACAGCCCTGCAACCTCCCCCCCCCCCCCCTCAGTCCAGAAGGGGTTCACTAAGTGATCACCCCTTGTAGAGTACTATATACTGAAAGATAGAGTATGTAATGTAGATTGTTAGGGTACCGTAATAATATTAAAGAGTGTACAAAAACCATTTAAAAAATTAATGGTAAAAGGATGTAGGGACACAGGACAGTGCAAAAAGGCCTTATCAAAAGAGGATCCTCCAAAAACACTTGGAACAAGGGTGAGGTGCAAAACAGGTACATGGCTAGATGGGCAATGGGCAAGACAGGCATAGGGCTAGACGAGCATAGGGCTACACATACATGAGGCTAGACGGGCATAGGGCTAGACAGAGTTTAATTGGACTGAGTGTACACTGTGCAAATTCCTACATCCCTTATGTGCAGCACATTATACGTATATGCTGCGGGATGTAGGAATTTGTACAGTGTACACTCAGTCCAATTAAACTCTGTCTAGCCCTATGCCCGTCTAGCCCTATGCCTGTCTTGCCCTTTGCCCATCTAGCCATGTACCTGTTTTGCAGATCACCCTTGTTTCAAGTGTTTTTGGAGGATCCTCTTTTGATAAAGCCTTTTTGCACTGTTCTGTGTCAATCCTACATCCTTTTACCATTTTTAAATGGTTTTTATACACTTTTGTTCGTGCTATTTTTCCTTTAAAGAACAGTTGTTCGAATAGAGTCTGCATAGATACTCAAACCCCTGTGTTTAAAGGTTTCCACTGCAGTTGAGTTGAGAAGGAACATAAGCAAGTCTTGTAAGATAAGAAGCTAAAATTATGCAGCTACCTGACTAAAATCAGTGTACCCGCGTAGAAACAAAGGCTCAAACAAAAGAGTGCTGAAGTCAATCACAACGATCGTCGAACCAGAGAAGGCTTTGCCTTGTGTACGTACATGTACGCCTAGTCTCGCATAGCCATTCCGGTAATCCGAAAATGGCTGATCTGGCGAATGTATGGGATTTGCCTATTAATTTTTTTCTCGCTTTAGATGTGTAGATGTGGCTTTAAAACCTACAAAAGGCACTTCGCGCTAACAATCGGAGCTCACTGGCGAAAGATGAGACCTCTGGACCCTTCGTGGCGACCTGTAGTTCAGTTCGAAAAAACAACGAGAAGAAGAAGAATCTTAAAATGCTATGGTGTTGCGGACCCATACCTCGGCGAGTGTACTTTGCATTTCTTTAAAGAGATAGCTTTACGAAGCTTTTAAACTACTTTTCCTTGTAGCTGGTGTGTCAAAATGCACCAAGATCTACTTTTGAAAACTATGGAGTCACCATACTGTTAGTTTTTTGGCGAAAACAAATTTTCGCTAATGTATGGTGGCCATGTTTTTCCGTGTCAATCCTACATATGGAGTACTACCGTACTCCATAATATAGGTTGGACCATCTTTTAAAGGAGTGAGCGAAAGAGTTAAGGCATTAATGTTGAAGATGCCATTATAGTGGCTTTCAGTGTATAGAATCCTATATACAACGGCATGTCATACACAACGATAAATTGAAGAATACAATAGCATTATATTACTGTACTTTCTATATGAAAGTATAGGCTTTCTATGCACGGTTGCGTATGAGAATCGTGGTCGTCAAGCTGAATTCCTTCAGGCTTGTTCTTAGTTAAGCAAGTACAGTATATGAGTGCAAAATACGTAGCTTTCAATGTGACAGTGGTTGCAAATTGCTGGGAAGCCCTTTGCTTTTTAGCCAAGTATTGTAAAGGTTTGCTGTGGCATGTTTTCAAGCAACTGTAGTGCTATGGAAGGACCCACAGTGCAGAAGCCACGTTTGACTTTGAGGATGGATCGAGAGCGATGAGGACATGCAATCCTTGTATGTAGCAGGAAATTTTCGTTGTTACTTTGTCCAGAAAGAGGAACCTCTTCGAGACCAGGACTGCGTCTTCCAGCTACTGTATTCCTCTTAGAAACTGTTTGCATATACCTAGTTATTCTGGTGTATGTGATTAGGCTTTGTTCTATTCATGTGTGATTATCATGTACGTATGTGGGGTCTTAGATGGAGCTTTTAAAGAGAACTCGTGTTATCACTTTGAAACTCATGCTCAATCACTATTTCGCGAGTGTTACCACACCCCCTATTACGTATATCCTGGAATCTCATGTCTTTCGGAAATGCATGTGTACGTGCATGCACTTTAGAAAGCGAGTTTCATGTGTAACTCACTCCATATCTTCTTAACATTCTTTGAAGACTGCACACATATCTTTTCAAAAAGGGCTAACTTTGCCCAAGGAAGTGAATAAATGACTTCATTTTGTAGCTGACGATAACATGCCCTGTTTTCTTTGTTCATATTTGCTTTGGCTTTTGTTAGAGGATAATTTCTGGTTCTAATCATCTTTTGCAACTACTGGATGAACCATAGCAGTTACTCCTTTCTAATGCTAACCCTTCTGCAAGGGACATGATGGTCAACAATGCCTCATTTGACTTCTATACTAAGTAGCCCATCCATATCATCTGTACAGCAAAGAAAGCAAATTCTCCTATTAGCCCTTGTTCATTATTGGCCACTGACAGTTCTTTTGATGGAACCATTTCAAAGAGGTACATATTGAATAGCCTTAACTTTGCTCACCATTTTTAGAGTAGGTGACATCTTCATGACTGACATCTTCTTTTTCCAAAAAGTGATACCTCCAATATGCCCATATTTGAGGTATCACACTTTGGGAAAAGAAGATGTCACAAGTGTGAACACCCATCTACGGAGGTACATTGGGTATTTATGGTAAAAAGAGGAAGATAGGATCAAGTATATTGTAAAACATTTGCTTAAATTTCTTGATGCCTGTTTTCAAAAGTGATAATACATCATGAAGAATTGCTGGTTTGAATGATACTAATGAAGCATACTTTGAGACAAAGACCGGAAGTGGTCTTTGTGATCACCATATTCTTTACTCTTTTCAACTATTTATTCTAAGCTTCATCTGAGATGCCAATATTAGGTGTTCTGAAAACTATATTTAATTCTACCAGTCAATGGGTTGAATTCACTGTAGCATGGCTAAATTCAGTGGCCAATACATCAAACCAATTGAAAAAGGCTGTATTATATGCATAGACCACTTTGGTATGTTTATAGATATTTATGCTACGCATATATATATATATATATATATATATATATATATATATATATATATATATATATATATATATATATATATATATATACAGTATATATATATATATATATATATATATATATAGATAGATAGATAGATAGATAGATAGATAGATAGATAGATAGATAGATAGATAGATAGATAGATATATGTATATGTAACGTGGCAGCACCTACTAGTAGGTTGTTTGCTATGCAACTGTCAGACTTCGAATCATTCATTACCACAGTGTGAAGCACCGGCCCGAGCTGGGCTCCGGCACCAAGAACTCCACACAGACAACACCAACTAGAACATGTGGTCTCTACTACTATGTTATTTGACAAATATCAAGCCTATGTAACAATATGAAATGCATACAGATACAATACATTGTCCTAGTGTTAGTTATTCATGTTCATACAGCACTTCATTACATATAGAATACAGCAGCATACACTCATGCCAGGGAACAACCAATCCCAAGGTTTTGACACAATGAGATTTGTTCATCCTGGTAGCCTTTTAGTAATTTTTTATGGGAATTGTTTGGGGGTTGAAGCTGGAGTTCTTTTCATGTGTGTACATCCCAGGCCACCCAACAGAATTGTTAACATTTCCTATCGGTTTTATCCGATGTCTAAAGCTGTGATTGATTGTGCATGCTGGTATTCTTTTCACATGTAAACATGTTACATATGTACATGCCTATAGGGGATGGCAGAACTACCTTGCTTATGCATCACAAAGTACTGTTGTGGTTTTGGACCCACAGTCAATGCAAGTGTTGCAGACTTTAACCCATGGAACATCTTTAGTGACTAAGGTATGTATGTATGTACGTACGTATTTGGGTTTATATTGCAAG
>CAUJGJ010000488.1:0-20000 GCA_963170055.1 Halisarca cf. caerulea
GTAGCAGAGCACTGTATATGCTTTAATTGTCAGGAGGTGACACTTTCACAGATCTTGGCTTTTGGCGATTTTTGTGTTGTTATATTCACAGACAGCCATGTTTTACCATCGCACAAGAGCCTGATCTAAATTTTCACAGGTGCGAAGTATCACAGATGCTGAAATCCGTGAAATCTGCAAAGTTTAGTCTCATCAATATTAAAGCGTATACGGTAGTATCTGGGGAGCATGCTGCATCCCTCCCCCACACCATCCTCACCTCTCTCCCTCCCCTACACCCTCCTTACCTCTCTCCCTCTCCCACACCCCCCTTACCTCTCTCCCTCTCCCACACCCTCCTCACCTATCTCCCTCCCCATCACCCTCACCTCCCCATCACCCTCATCTCTCTCCCTCCCCATCACCCTCACCTCTCTCCCTCCCCATCACCCTCACCTCTCTCCCGTACACCCTCACCTCTCTCCCTCCCCATCATCCTCACCTCCCCATCACCCTCACCTCTCTCCCGTACACCCTCACCTCTCTCCCTCCCCATCACCCTCACCTCCCCATCACCCTCACCTCTCTCCCTCCCCATTACCCTCACCTCTTTCTCTCCCTATCACCCTCACCTCTCTTCTCTTTTCACTGTTTGTAGGTAGTTTTCCTCGAGTGATGAGTCTGAGGAACCCACAGCAGAAGATGAGCAAATCGGACCCCTCCGACCACAGTCGGATCACCTTGCTCGACACACCGGACCAGATCAGGGCTAAGATAGCAAAAGCTGTTACCGATTCCATCTCCACACTCACATATGACCACACCCACCGGCCTGGTGTGGCCAACCTTATCTCCTTATATGGTAACATCACCGGATTGAGCAATGAGTCTGTGTGTAGTTGTTTTGAAGGCAAACAGAGTGTCCATCTCAAGGAAGAACTGGCAGAACTGATCATAGAAGCTCTCTCTCCAGTCAGGCAGAAGACAGAAGAGCTACTTGAGGACAGAGACTACGTTAGAACAGTTTTGTCTGAAGGGAATTGTAAAGCAAAGGGTCTTGCCAGCTCTGTCATCTCCACGGTCAAACATACCCTGGGTATCAGTTAGGCTGGTTGAGTCTATGGGTGGGTTAATTTTTTCAAATCTATTATTTGTTGTAATTGTCAGATGGAATACGCTGCTAACACACACACGACGTCCATGGGAGGTGACCTCTGCTGGCATAGAAGTGGATGAGAAGTCCGGGGAGATAGGGAGAATGTGTGTGTGTGGGGGGGGGGGGCTTTCTTGGGGTAGGGAGACTGTGTGTGTGTGGGGGGGGGGGCTTTCTTGGGGTAGGGAGACTGTGTGTATGGGGGGGGGGGGGCTTTCTTGGGGTAGGGAGAATGTGTGTGTGGGGGGGGGGGCTTTCTTGGGATAGGGAGACTGTGTGTATGGGGGGGGGCTTTCTGGGGAGGTGGGGAGAATGTGTGTGGGGGGGAGCTTTCTGGGGAGGTGGGGAGAATGTGTGTGTGTGGGGGGGGGCTTTCTTGGGGTAGGGAGAATGTGTGTATGGGGGGGGAGGGTAGGGAGAATATGTGTGGGGGGAACTTTTAATTTCTTGGGAGGTATGGGAAGGACATGTGTGGGGGACTTACTTGGGGATTATTAGGTGCGGGAGGATGTGTTTGGGGGATTAAGGGAGGTAGGGAGGATGTGTTTGGGGGATTAAGGGAGGTAGGGAGGATGTGTTTGGGGGATTAAGGGTTGGGGGATTAAGGGAGGTAGGGAGGATGTGTTTGGGGGATTAAGGGAGGTAGGGAGGATGTGTTTGGGGGATTAAGGGAGGTAGGGAGGATGTGTTTGGGGGGTTAAGGGAGGTAGGGAGGATGTGTTTGGGGGGTTAAGGGAGGTAGGGAGGATGTGTTTGGGGGGTTAAGGGAGGTAGGGAGGATGTGTTTGGGGGGTTAAGGGAGGTAGGGAGGATGTGTTTGGGGGGTTAAGGGAGGTAGGGAGGATGTGCAGTTTCTTCTTGCAAGTCCCAGCACACTTCCTGCCACAGCACATGCAAGTCTTCCATCCTCTTTTCAACACACATCCTGTCACACTGCCACACCCCTACCTACCCCACCCCATCACAATATTATATAGCTACCACACCCCTATATAGCTACCACACCCCTATGTAACTACCACACCCCTATGTAGCTACCACACCCCTATGTAACTACCACACCCCTATATAGCTACCACACCCCCATATAGCTACCACACCCCTATGTAACTACCACACCCCTATATAGCTACCACACCCCTATATAGCTACCACACCCCTATGTAGCTACCACACCCCTATGTAACTACCACACCCCTATGTAGCTACCACACCCCTATATAGCTACCACACCCCTATATAGCTACCACACCCCTATATAGCTACCACACCCCTATATAGCTACCACACCCCTATGTAACTACCACACCCCTATATAGCTACCACACCCCTATATACAGTACTTACTCCACCACACCTCCCACCTGCATGCATCCACCCACCCCCCTCCCCCTCCTTCCCGTCTACCCCACCACACGCACTGCCACACCCTACCATACTCCAAACCTATGCTGCATGCATCTACCAACATCACTGAACAGTACAAATACATTTACTACCACCTGTATATTGAATGTTTGGTCATTCTCAATCTTTTCAATTAGACACACACTGTTGTGGGGGAAATGAGATAATTTACTAATAATTATAAACAAATCAATCAGTTGTTCTATCAATTCTAGAAGTGAGTCATCACAGGTGACGGGTTAGACAGATATTGAGCCTGCTCGGAAGTCACTCTTCCCAATAAGGGCGTTGATCAAAACAGGTTTACCTCGGTTACGAGCAGTCTCTTTGGCCTTCTCTAACACGCTTCTGATGTACCGAGCAGTGGGCGTCGTCTCAGCATCCAGCCTAAAGCCCAACCCTCCGTATCCCTCGGCAACCTTCTCATATTCACAGTAAGCAAGATCACAGGCCACGCTGGAGTTGAACATGGGCACCTGTTCCCTGGCTATTTGAGACCAACATGCGTCGTTCCCCACCAAAGCCAGCACGGGGGTGCCGTGACGGTTGAATGTATCAAATTCAGCTACGCTGTATCCAAGAGACCCATCACCATAGATGATCCACACGTCAGCGTCTGGTCGGCACAGCTTGGCCCCCAAAGCAAACCCCCCACCTACTCCAAGAGTGCCAAAGGCTCCCGGATCCAGCCAGCTGAGAGGACCTCTAGGATGAACGGTGTACGCGGCAGTCCCAACAAAGTCCCCTCCATCAACCACAAGGATGGAGTTGTCATCTAGGACTTCCTCCAGTTGGTAGAGAACCACTAGAGGATTCAGATGAGACTTTGGGGCCACCTTTGCTTTCTCCTGATTGGCTCTGTCCTTCTTCTGGTCTCTCTCCTTCAACATCCTCAACCATTCACTGTCGGGGGAGAAGGGGCTGCTGGTACAGGCTACTGAGAGGTCAACGATGAACGTGCCAGGATCACCACACATAGCTAGAGTGGGTTTCCACATCACATCTGTGTTCTTGTAAAGCTGCTCTTTGCTACGATTCACAGAAACAATCTTAGCCTTGCGGTTTAGGATCCTTCCATAGCCCAGTCTAAAATCGCACACAACACCCACCAGGATAATGAGATCAGCCTCCTTCAGGGCATCTTTGCGATGCTGTCGGATATGGCAAGGCCCATGTCTACCAAGGAGACCTCGAGACATGCCTCCTAGAAACGTAGGTATGCTTAACTTCTCCAAAGCAGCTCTTACGTCATCTATGGGGGTGGGGGGCAAGGTTGCTTGGCTACCCATTAAAATCACAGGCTTTTTGCTCTTTTTAATGAAATTCACAACTGTCGAGACATCATCGTCAGAAACCAAGTCATAATGCACGGGCAAGGGGGTGGGGTCACGTTCCACCCACGCATCACCATAGAGATCGTACATGTAGCACTCCAAGAAAGTGTTCACCACTTTCTGCATGAGAGACTGCGGCTCCTTCCCTCCACTTGCCAGCAACTCCTTCTCAATGATGTGGTAAGGGTAGAGTGTGTCTATGGGGAACTCCACAAACACAGGACCGGGTGTTCCCGAGCGAGCCACGTGTATGGCTTTCTTCAGGGTGGGAACAACATCTCGGACGTACTTGACTGTTGCGCAATACTTGCATATTGGCTTGAAGAGAGATATTTGGTCAATGTCTTGAAGAGCACCTCTACCCTTGAGCATGGTCGCTGCAGCGCCACCAATAACCAAGACAGGGGATTCGGCCATTTGCGCGTTTTTCACTGCTGTTACCGTGTTGGTTAGTCCGGGTCCTGCTGTCACAGCTGCAACGCCTATCACGCCAGACAGACGTGCCACGGCGTCGGCAGCAAACACAGCATCCGCCTCGTGCCTCACGTCAACAATTCGTATCCCAATCTTCTCCGACGCTACCAGTAGAGGGGATATGTGACCGCCGCAGAGGGTAAAAATGTACTCGACTCCATGACTCTTCAAAACATCTGCTACCAATTGTCCTCCATGATTCTTCGATTCTTTATCAAATTTTCGAAATAAACGAGCGTATATGTTAAAACTTCTTTTGAAAACGACCACCAGCCAAGCTATAACGGTGGTAATAATTGAAGAAATAGACGCCATTTGTGATCCGGTCAGCTGGTACTAAACACGCTGTACTGAGCATGCGCAATTGAACGGGCTAGTGTACAGCTAATATTAATACACAATTATACAGCTATGTATTTCATTACAATTATTGTATAGACACAAAAATGGCCACTTTTGAAGTGAAAAAATTGAAGAAAAAACTCAAGTCGGTGAAAAGAAAGAGACAGCGTTCCATGTTGGCAAAAGAAAAGGGTAAATATTTAATAAAGTATGTGCACTATGTTGTGTTACTGCATATCCCCTAACTGTCATCATAGATACTAGTATCTATGCTGTCCTGTAGCTGTTTAGTACAGCTCTCCAGCGCAGCAGCGCCTGCTACCTTTGTAGTAGTGCACCGTAGTTCACAGCCTTTACGTGGGCATCTCCACATTTTCTGCTCTGATGCTTTCTTGAATGGCACCTCTCGACAAGATGTCCTACATTTTGGGCAATCCATTGTGTTAGCCAACAGACCAACATCTCGACACCATTGCACAGAGCTGTCTATGTCATTGACTTTCCTGCAAAGCGTGGCATAGCTCATTTCCACATCTATTGGAGCATTCTGAAGCTGAGCTTGAGCCATGATCCCTGAGGTAGACCGATTGGTTTGTGATTGATTCACTTGTGTGGTTTTTGTAGAGTGACAAATATATACCTAATGGATGTATCACAAGCTGTCATAGGTGCGTGCTTTACTGTGCCTAATTATTATGCGTAATTGCGTAAGCGCCCGGTATGCACCATAGTTCACAATACCCATTGTATTACATGAAGATGAAAAAAAAGTAATATAACTAAAATGCCCCATGAGGCAAGAGCCCTCATCTTATGGTTAGCGCTCAGGATACACTATTGCTATCTTTAATCTGATTAGTTCAGATAGCAAACATCCTTGGGGACGTCAATGGCGTACACTCAGTGGCTATACCACATACCATATACCGTATTTATTCGAATGGACGCCGCGGCTACTGTTATTTTCAAGTCCAGAGTGGTGTAGTGTCTGTTCAAGTCCAGAGTGGTGCGGTGTCTATTCAAGTCCAGAGTGGTGCAGTGTCTACTCAAGTCCAGAGTGGTGCAGTGTCTATTCAAGTCCAGAGTGGTGCAGTGTCTACTCAAGTCCAGAGTGGTGCGGTGTCTATTCAAGTCCAGAGTGGTGCGGTGTCTACTTAAGTCCAGAGTGGTGCGGTGTCTGTTCAAGTCCAGAGTGGTGCAGTGTCTACTCAAGTCCAGAGTGGTGCGGTGTCTGTTCAAGTCCAGAGTGGTGCAGTGTCTACTCAAGTCCAGAGTGGTGCAGTGTCTGTTCAAGTCCAGAGTGGTGCAGTGTCTACTCAAGTCCAGAGTGGTGCGGTGTCTATTCAAGTCCAGAGTGGTGCAGTGTCTGTTCAAGTCCAGAGTGGTGCAGTGTCTACTCAAGTCCAGAGTGGTGCGGTGTCTATTCAAGTCCAGAGTGGTGCGGTGTCTGTTCAAGTCCAGAGTGGTGCAGTCTGTTCAAGTCCAGAGTGGTGCAGTGTCTACTCAAGTCCAGAGTGGTGTGGTGTCTGTTCAAGTCCAGAGTGGTGCAGTGTCTGTTCAAGTCCAGAGTGGTGCGGTGTCTGTTCAAGTCCAGAGTGGTGCGGTGTCTACTCAAGTCCAGAGTGGTGCGGTGTCTACTCAAGTCCAGAGTGGTGCGATGTCTGTTCAAGTCCAGAGTGGTGCGATGTCTGTTCAAGTCCAGAGTGGTGCGGTGTCTGTTCAAGTCCAGAGTGGTGCGGTGTCTGTTCAAGGGCGATGTTAATTCTTTTGGGCATTGGCAACAGCCAAGTGGTAGAAATGTTCTACATCCTACATAGTGTTGTGCGCGGGCACCACATAGACAGTGTTGTGCGTGGGCACCACATAGACAGTGTTGTGCGCGGGCACCACATAGACAGTGTTGTGCGTGGGCACCACATAGACAGTGTTGTGCGCGGGCACCACATAGACAGTGTTGTGCGCGGGCACCACATAGACAGTGTTGTGCGCGGGCACCACATAGACAGTGTTGTGCGCGGGCACCACATAGACAGTGTTGTGCGCGGGCACCACATAGACAGTGTTGTGCGCGGGCACCACATAGACAGTGTTGTGCGCGGGCACCACATAGACAGTGTTGTGCGCGGGCACCACATATACAAGACGGTAAGGACCCCATTTTTGGGAGAGATCCTGAATGCTATCCCAGAACCTCAAGGTATACTGTGTGTGTTAAGAAAGGGATAAAAATCGTTGGTCACAATTCTTCACCAGGAGTCTCTCCTAACCCTAACCCTCTCTCGGACTCTCAGTTCCATATATCCAGCTGCTCTGTTGGAGTGCAGCTAGTGAGCCATAGTCAAGAACCTTCAGCTTAAGTGCTGTTTTAAACGTTTATCTTTTTTGTGGATATCAGTGTAAATAGCTATTTTCCTTCACTCCTGTCAAGCACGACATCAATTTGGGGGCGGCCACTAAATAGGGTGCGGCATCCATTCAAATAAATACGGTAGTATTAAACCCTTTGCCAATCTTGCTACAAGAGGATAGAAGCCACTTGCATGAAAGTTGACATGGGATAAGGAAGATTTTTTGGTATCGAGAATTAATACTTGCTAATATGGGAACATGAATTGCTCCCTGGATGGTGTACAGGGTAATTGAACCCATGCTGTGATGCTGATCTAGTTTTTACACAGTATGACCATTTATGGCTGACCAAAATTGGTCCAGGCGGACTGATTTTGGCCCTGGACTGAATTTTTCATGACAGGTCTATGGTCAATGGTTTGCATCAGGGTGGCCCTTGAATGTGTGTACATTTATCATTATCGTGTCTGAGGTGAACACTCTGAGTAGTTTGGGATGTCTGAGGTGAACACTTCAAGTAGTTTAGGATTTGGGACACTGGGGGGAAGGGGAGGAGGGGCACAGTGTTGCTGATGAAGCTAAGAACTATGGTCCTGTGCTGGAGTAATTGGTTTTGGTTTCTCCGCCTTTTCTTGTCAGTGGAAAGCAAAAGACTGAAACCTTTGGAGGAAGAAGAGGAGGATGAGGTGGATGATGACATCAGCCAGGTTGTGTCTGATCTTAGCCAGACTGGCGAGGGAAGTGTACAGATGCAGACAGATGGTGAGCACCTGTCCCTAGTGATGTGTGTTGTGGTGTTTACCAAGCTACAGCTGACCAGTCATACATATGTACATACGTACATCAGACTCTAGTGTTGGTGTCCCTTCCGATTCACCCTACCTGTTCTCCCCGCTCCCATTCAGAACCTGTTGATGTTCAAAGTGTTCTGGGAGGAGAGGACAGGACCAGCTTTGCCTCACTGAAGGATATTGTGTCAGAGAAAACACTTAAAGTAATCTCAGAAGAAATGAAGTTCACTGAAATGACTGAAATACAACACAAAAGCATAAGACCTCTCCTGGAAGGAAGGTGTGTGTATGTGTGTGTGTGTGTGTGTGTGTGTGTGTGTGTGTGTATGTGTGTGTGTGTGTGTGTGTGTGTGTGTGTGTGTGTGTGTGTGTGTGTGTGTGTGTGTTATCTGTAGCTTCCCGTTGCATTGCCTGTAACTTCCTGTGGTGCTGTGTTTTGCTGTAGAGATGTACTTGGAGCTGCTAAGACAGGAAGTGGTAAGACTCTGGCCTTCCTCATCCCGGCAGTAGAACTTCTATACAAGATGAGCTTCACTCCGAGGAATGGTGAGTTCCCTCCGCCCTGCCAGTAGTCTAGCAGACCAGACTACTACTGTGTGTGAGGGAAATCCAGAGTGCTGGGTGTGGAGTGTTGTAAATAGCAGTCATTCATCAGTCATGTGGCACGCAAGCTACCATTGGTAGGGCATATTGTCCAGCCACGTAGGATGGCTGCATCTTGTGTAGTGGTGTATGTTCATAGAGATGATGAAGTCCACGCTTCATGGGCTAATCTGCACCATTTGTCAGTATTTAACAATTATTAGCACATGTCTTCTAGTATTAGCGCACGTCTTCTAGTATTAGCACACGTCTTCTAGTATTAGCACACATCTGAGCAGTATTAGCACACATCTGAGCAGTATTGATGAAACACTTACAGGCGTGTGTTGTGGCATACGTACATGTTAGGTAGTACATACGTACGTAGCTACATTTAAAACACTGGTGTGGTCAATAGAGGTGGGTGTGGTCGACAGTGATGATTGTTGTTGATAGTGATGAGTGTTCTGGATACTTATGGGTGTAGTCAATATGTACATATCTCTACTGTGTGTACATACGTACATATCTATAGTGTGTGTACATATGTACATATCTGTAGTGTGTGTACATATGTACGTATTTGTACTGAGTACGTATACATATATACGTACATACGTACATAGATGTGTGTTTCCTTTCTCTGTCCTCCCCTCCTTCCTCCCTCCTCTCTCCCTACCCCTCCCTCTCCCCTCCTCTAGGTACGGGTGTCCTTGTTATCTCCCCCACCCGGGAGCTGTCTCTACAGACATATGGTGTTGCTAAGGAGTTGCTACAGTACCATTCCCACACCTATGGGATAGTCATGGGCGGAGCCAATCGGAAGGCAGAGGTTGACAAGCTTCAGAGAGGAGTCAACTTACTGATAGCCACTCCTGGCAGACTTCTGGACCACCTGCAGGTGAGTGACAGTGAGGGGGTGAAGGGTTGGGGGGTAGAGTGAGGGGGTAAAAGGTGAAGGATGGGTAGAGTGAGGGGTGAGGGGGTGATGAGTGAGTGACAGTGAGGGGGTGGAGTGAGGGGTGAGTGATAATGAGGGGAGTGAGGGGTGAGTGACAACAAGGGGGATGAAGGGTTAGGGATGGGTAGGGTGAGGGGTGAGGGACAGTGAGGGGTGGGTGGAATGAGGGATCAGCTTTCATTAGACCTGGTACACGTAGTCGGCCTCCAAATACTGTTCAGGAATGTAGACTTGGCAATGAATGAGCTTGGTGTGGTTAGACTTCTAATATGGACCCATGTGATCAGCTGTACACTGGTGGTCCACTGTTGCCCTATGGACTCGTGATCAGCTGTACACTGGTGGTCCACTGTTGCCCTATGGACTTGCGATCAGCTGTACACTGGTGGTCCACTGTTGCCCTATGGACCCATGTCTTCTGGTTCTCAGAACACTCCAGGGTTTCTTCACAAGAATCTGCATTGCCTCATCATTGACGAAGCTGATCGCATCCTTGAGATTGGGTTTGAGGAAGAAATGAAACAGATCATAAGACTATTGCCAAGTATGTGTATTTGTACTTCATGTGCACTCTGCGTATATGTGTGTGTGTGTGTGTGTGTGTGTGTGTGTGTGTGTGTGTGTGTGTGTGTGTTTTGTGCACGCAGTATGTATATTCTACATACTAAGATACACAACATGACATGCTGTGTTGAATAGTCAAAGAATGTATTTTCTGGTTTCCAATATCTTGTAGTTTGTTGCTGTGTTTACGTACGTGCATGCACCACTGCAGCATGTTGTTACCATGGTTACCCCTCCCTCCAGAGAAGCGGCAAACAGTTCTGTTCTCTGCCACCCAAACCAAGAGTGTTGAAGACTTGGCTTCTCTCTCTCTCAAACGCTCTCCTCTCTATGTGGGTGTCGACGATGACAAGGCAACGGCCACTGTAGAGGGACTGCAGCAGGTGTGCAGGGGGTTGTGAGTGGGTGTGATCACCATGGCAACAGCTGTAGTGAAGGAGCTGGTGTAGTTTGTGAAATGGTTTGTTTGGTTGTGGTTTCCATGGTAACATGGTGGGTGAAAGCTATAGCAGGTATGGGAATGTTGGAGGTAATGTGGTTGTGGTCTCCATGGTGACAAGACTGTCAACAGTGGAAGTCCCGAGTTGTAGACAGTCAGCTAAGGAAGGTAGTCACTCATTTCACACTCAGCACACTCAGTGTGAAATGAATACGTTACTACCTTCCTGTGTGTGTGTGTGTGTATGTGTGTCTGTGTGTGTGTGTGTGTGTGTGTGTGTGTGTGTGTGTGTGTGTGTGTGTGTGTGTACGTGTGTGTGTGTGTGTGTGTGTGTGTGTGTGTACGTGTGTACGTGTGTGTGTACGTGTGTGTGTGTGTGTGTGTGTGTGTGTGTGTGTGTAGGTGTGTGTGTGCAGGTGTGTGTGTGTGTGTGTGTGTGTGTGTGTGTGTGTGTGTGTGTGCAGGTGTGTGTGTGCAGGTGTGTGTGTGCAGGTGTGTGTGTGTGTGTGTGTGTGTGTGTGTGTGTGTGTGTGTGCAGGTGTGTGCAGGTGTGTGTGTGTGTGTGTGTGTTCTAGATGGGTGAATCAGTGATTAGACATTTTCTCCACGTGACAGTCTCTCTATGTCATGTGATATCCCCCTCCCCCCTCCCCCCTCCCCCAGGGATATATAGTATGCCCCTCCGAGCAGAGGTTTCTTCTCCTCTTCACTTTCCTCAAGAAGAACAGGGACAAGAAGGTAATGGTCTTCCTTTCCTCCTGCAATTCCGTCAAGTTTCATTCCGAACTGCTCAACTACATTGACATACCAGTCCTGGATATACATGTGAGTGTCATGTGACATACATGTGAATGTCATGTGATATACATACGTACGTATGTATGTGTCATGAGATACACACATGAGTCTTGGGTGACATGCATGTGAGTAACATGTGACATACATGTGAGTAACATGTGACATGCATGGTGTATGTCCATGATGATGTCATTATCCATGTTGTCTTGTACATATGTACCATATTCTCTCCAGCAATGTAGCAAAGAGAGCGTTCAATCCACACTGTAATCATGTGACTGTAATTTATCAAAGTTTTTATGTCTTAAGTGGTACATTCATGGAACATACTCCGGTACACCCACCGTGCTCCGGTACACCCACCATCCTCCGGTACGCCCACCATGCTCCTACATCCACCATGCTCCGGTACACCCACCATGCTCCGGGACACCCACCATGCTCCAGTACGTCCACCATGCTCCTACATCCACCATGCTCCGGTACACCCACCATGCTCCGGTACACCCACCATGCACCATGTTCTGGTACACCCACCATGCTCCGGTACACCCACCATCCTCCGGCACACCCAGCATCCTCCGGCACACCCAGCATCCTCCGGCACACCCACCATCCTCCGGCACACCCAGCATCCTCCGGCACATCCACCATGCTCCGGTACACCCACCATGCTCCGGTACACCCACCATGCTCCAGTACACCCACCATGCTCCAGTATACCCACCATCCTCTGGTACACCCTGCATCATATGATGGACTTTCAAAGTGATATGGCGAAAGAGTGTGCACATCTACTTATTGTTTGTTAGATTCTGGTTTTAACCAAATTTTACTGAGTGGAACGTGTCTGAAGACAGCCCTTTGCAGAAACCATAAATTTTATGGCAATCAAACAAATGTCCACCAAATTTGAACCAATGTCATACACAGTAGTCTGCGTCACAGCTGCAGTCCAGCCTGCGTTGCAGCTGCAGTCCAGCCTGCGTCACAGCTGTAGTCCAGCCTGCATCACAGCTGTAGTCCAGCCTGCATCACAGCTGCAGTCCAGCCTGCGTTGCAGCTGCAGTCCAGCCTGCGTCACAGCTGCAGTCCTGACTCCAGCCTGCGTCACAGCTGCAGTCCAGCCTGCGTCGCAGCTGCAGTCCAGCCTGCATCACAACTGTAGTCCAGCCTGCGTCACAGCTGCAGTCCAGCCTGCGTCACAGCTGCAGTCCAGCCTGCGTCACAGCTGCAGTCCTGACTCCAGCCTGCGTCACAGCTGCAGTCCAGCCTGCGTCACAGCTGCAGTCCAGCCTGCGTCACAGCTGCAGTCCAGCCTGCGTCACAGCTGCAGTCCAGCCTGCGTCACAGCTGCAGTCCAGCCTGCGTCACAGGAGTCCAGCCTCATGAATGCTTCAAATCCACAAAATGAATCATCTAAACACAATGTCATGGCAGATTGCATGGCTACACGTCACAGAACGAATTCCATACCTGAGCAAGTCACCTCTGTGAGGTGTGTTCACTGTTGTTGTACAGAGGACATGAGCAGAGACCTGAGCAGCAAGTCACATGTGAGAGGTGTTCACTGTTGTTGTACAGAGGACATGAGCAGAGACCTGAGCAGCAAGTCACCTGTGAGAGGTGTTCACTGTTGTTGTACAGAGGACATGAGCAGAGACCTGAGCAGCAAGTCACCTGTGAGAGGTGTTCACTGTTGTTGTACAGAGGACATGAGCAGAGACCTGAGCAGCAAGTCACCTGTGAGAGGTGTGTTCACTGTTGTTGTACAGAGGATATGTCCATAAGCACACGAACTCTTATAGTTCATGGATTCAAAGAAAATAGTTTTTGAAACTTTAGAAAGGCGGAGTTCATTTTCAACGTAAGAGAACCAATGATGATACCAAAGATGTTGGCAACTTTGTTTTCATCACTCGTGTAGTTGTAGTTGTAGTCGTGTGGTGGTCTATGGTATTGGTGCATTGGAATAAATCCAGGTCCACTATTGTCCAGGTTGTGCGTTGCGACTTGGTATCTTGTTCAGATTGCTTGCAGCGATCCATGTCGCATTTTTTAGTGCTAGCTAGTTGAAGGCCAAAGTGAATCGAACAATTGCCGACAGTGATCTATGTCACATTGGGATTGCGATTCAGTTGAATGACATGTATGGAATGAAAACTGATCATTAATTTTGCAAATTTACCACAAGACAATACGTATTAGTTGTCCAATGGCCTTCAGCTGTTTGAGTATTGTACGTATGCACGACGCCCGTGGGCACATAGGCCCACAGACATCGTGCATGTATAACATTTGAATGACTGAATGCCTTTGGACAAGTGCTATATACCCTGCTCCTGGGCTCTTACGATAGGCAGGAAAACTGCAGCAGTGTTTGGTGACAATATGGGCAGGCGCCCAGCCATCTTGGCACAGTTGTACACCGATGTATAACTGTAAGAAGTCTAGCGTTCTCTTATTACAGTTGTACACCAGTTATGACTTTTACCCTGTGTGGTTACGACCACCCCCCCCCCCCCCCCCCCCCCCCAGAAATGGGGCATAGCGATTGTTAGTGGATGCTTTTGAATACTTCACATTTACAGTTTCACAAATGAAGTAATTTATGCAAAGTGTTTGTAGATAATTGATAGGAATTTGCTAATAGAAAGGTTCACCTGTCCCATCAGTCAGGAAATGTGAGGTGTGTACTTGCCATGCAGACAGTCCTAATGGTGTGTGCCCACTCAGTGCTGTGTGAGGTGTGTGCCCACTCAGTGCTGTGTGAGGTGTGTGCCCACCTAGTGCTGTGTGAGGTGTGAGATGTGTGCCCACCTAGTGCTGTGTGGGGTGTGAGGTGTGTGCCCACTCAGTGCTGTGTGAGGTGTGTGCCCACCTAGTGCTGTGTGAGGTGTGTGCCCACCTAGTGCTGTGTGAGGTGTGAGGTGTGTGCCCACCTAGTGCTGTGTGGGGTGTGAGGTGTGTACCCACCTAGTGCTGTGTGGGGTGTGAGGTGTGTTCCACCTAGTGATGTGTGAGGTGTGTACCCACCTAGTGCTGTGTGAGGTGTGTGCCCACCTAGTGCTGTGTGGGGTGTGAGGTGTGTTCCACCTAGTGCTGTGTGAGGTGTGTACCCACCTAGTGCTGTGTGGGGTGTGAGGTGTGTGCCCACCTAGTGCTGTGTGAGGTGTGTGCCCACCTAGTGCTGTATGGGGTGTGAGGTGTGTGCCCACCTAGTGCTGTGTGAGGTGTGTGCCCACCTAGTGCTGTGTGAGGTGTGTGCCCACCTAGTGCTGTGTGAGGTGTGTGCCCACCTAGTGCTGTGTGAGGTGTGTGCCCACCTGGTGCCGTGTGAGGTGTGTGCCCACCTGGTGCCGTGTGAGGTGTGTGCCCACCTAGTGCTGTGTGGGGTGTGTGCCCACCTAGTGCTGTGTGAGGTGTGTGCCCACCTAGTGCTGTGTGAGGTGTGTGCCCACCTAGTGCTATGTGAGGTGTGTGCCCACCTAGTGCTGTGTGGGGTGTGTGCCCACCTAGTGCTGTGTGGGGTGTGTGCCCACCTAGTGCTGTGTGAGGTGTGTGCCCACCTAGTGCTGTGTGGGGTGTGTGCCCACCTAGTGCTGTGTGAGGTGTGTGCCCACCTAGTGCTGTGTGAGGTGTGTGCCTACCTAGTGCTGTGTGGGGTGTGTGCCCACCTAGTGCTGTGTGGGGTGTGTGCCCACCTAGTGCTGTGTGGGGTGTGTGCCCACCTAGTGCTGTGTGAGGTGTGTGCCCACCTAGTGCTGTGTGGGGTGTGTGCCCACCTAGTGCTGTGAGAGGTGTGAGGGGTTCATCTGTGCAGATGGTGATGAAGTCACTGGGTGTTTGTTATGGACTGACAGTGGTAGAAATAGCATTTGACGTTTGCTAGGACAAACGGCTGACCCAGATTTATATTGGTAGGACATTTTGAAAGTTGGTCAGCCATTTTTGGTCATCAGTGATTTTGTAATGTGCACAATTGGAATCTCTAACACTGAGCCATATGGGATTGACACAATGAATTGTCACTTGACTGTAATAGCCCAGTATTGGAGGCTTGGGTCTCAGTTTCAGTAGTTATGAGGATTTTATATACAAAGAAGTGTTGGTCAGCCTAATGGCTGACCCAACTTGATTTTGGCCAGCCATATTCATGTTTTGCTCGGAAAATGGCAGATGGCAGACTGCTATTTCTAGCCCTGGACTGACTGCACAGTTCAATTGGTTCTGTGACAGCCTCTGATGAGGTCTGTACTCCCTGGTATGCAGCTGACATTTGTATGTGTTCCCTGACCCCACCCACTGATGGTAGGCTACCCAGTATCTTCCTTTGGTGGTTGTGTTAAGTGTATTCATAGTCTTACATAACCGTTTGTGTACAGCATTCAATTGCCTTTGGTTGTTTTCTGTCTAATATTATTATTATTATTATTCCCTTAATTTATTGTGTTGACAGCTTCTTCTTGCACTGCTGTTGTAGACTTTTAGGAGAAAGTTAATTTTCCTCTTATTATTATTCCTTTGATCTGCTTGTCTTGAGTGTATTCACGACCCAGCACAGTCTCTCAACCCAGCCAACATCTCAGGTGCAATGTGGGTTAATCCTAGTACATGTCAGAAGGATATTAAAACTTGCATTAACTTTCATGAGTAAATATTTCATGGCTCCCTTTCCAACCACAAAAACCATGAATTCTTCTTTACCCCTCGAAAACTACCCACATTATTGTAGGTATAAATACTATCCCGTCCCATCCCTCTCCCCTAGGGCAAGCAGTCTCATTTCCATCCTATCCCACCCCTCCCCCCTAGGACAATCAGTCTCATTAACGTACCATCCTATCCCACCCCTCCCCCTATAGGGCAAGCAGTCTCATTTACATACCATCCTATCCCACCCTCCCCCTATAGGGCAAGCAGAAGCAGCATAAAAGGACATCAACGTTCTTTGAGTTTTGTCAAGCAGACTCAGGAATTCTACTCTGTACAGATGTGGCCGCACGTGGCCTGGACATACCCGAGGTCGACTGGATAGTGCAGTATGACCCGCCTGATGATCCTAAGGTGGGCGGGGCTGGGGTGTCCTGATGATCCTAAGGTGGGCGGGGCTGGGGTGTCCTGATGATCCTAAGGTGGGCGGGGCTAGGGTGTCCTGATGATCCTAAGGTGGGTGGGGCTGGGGTGTCTCACACACACACACACACACACACACACACACACACACACACACACACACACACAAACCGATGTATGTGCACTTGTAAGGTGTCTATGGTGGACAACATACAAACACAATTAGTGTGTAGTGTTTCCTCCTTGTACTGCTAGTTCACTTTGTGTACTTACTCCTCTCCATCCCTCCCTCCCTCCCTCCCTCCATCCCTCTATCCCTCCCTCCATCCATCCCTCCCTCCCTCCCTCCATCCATCCCTCCCTCCCTCCCTCCATCCATCCCTCCCTCCCTCCCTCCCTCCATCCATCCCTCCCTCCCTCCATCCATCCCTCCCTCCCTCCCTCCCTCCATCCCTCACTCCTCCTCCCTCCCTCCCTCCCTCCATCCCTCCATCCCTCCCTCCCTCCCTCCATCCCTCCCTCCCTCCCTCCATCCCTCCCTCCCTCTCTCCATCCCTCACTCCTCCTCCCTCCCTCCCTCCCTCCCTCCATCCCTCCATCCATCCCTCCCTCCCTCCCTCCATCCATCCCTCCCTCCCTCCCTCCCTCCATCCCTCCATCCCTCCCTCCATCCCTCCATCCCTCCATCCCTCCCTCCCTCCCTCCATCCCTCCATCCCTCCCTCCATCCCTCCATCCCTCCCTCCCTCCCTCCCTCCCTCCATCCCTCCCTCCCTCTCCCTCCATCCCTCCCTCCTTCCCTCCTCTGCTTGCCCCAGGAATACATCCACAGGGTGGGGAGGACAGCTCGGGGACAAGGTGGAAAGGGCTACGCATTACTCTTCCTTTTGCCAGAGGAACTCACCTTCCTTCGCTACCTCAAGCAGGCCAAGGTGGGTCACTATCATGTAATTATCATGTGACTAGAATGTGACGCGACATGTCATCTGCACAGGTGCCACTGAATGAGTATGAGTTCTCTACAAAGAAACTCAGCAATATTCAATCACAAGTGAGTAAACAAAAGACATGCAAACCCCGTGACACACCCACCTTGCCACGCCCCCACATTCACGTTGTGACATGATTCATGTGAACGTGCTGTTTCAGATGGAGCGTCTGATAGAGAAGAACTACTACCTCCACAAGTCAGCGCGGGATGGGTACAGGTCCTATCTACAAGCCTACGCCTCTCATTCACTGAAGAGTGTGTTCAATGTTAACAACCTTGACCTGCAGCAAGTGGCAAGAGCTTTTGGGTTTGCAGTCCCTCCAAGCGTCAACCTCAGTATCCTTTGCACTGAGTGGTACTGTGTATGGAATGGAAATGGGAAGTGTATAAGTGTTTATTTGAAATGGAAGTGGGAATGATGTTATAAGTTTGTGAATTGGAAATGGGAGTGGTTGTATGTAGACTGTCAGGTGTGTAACTTGGTCCAGTCTCTATTGTCTGGTGATGTGAACTGCTAGGAGGGAGAAGCCATGCTAGTGCACCATCAAAGGCTTTTGATAATCTCCCTATAATGAGACTGGCTCATTTGCCTCACTCCATCACCTCTTACCCTGAGCTGCCTCACTCCCTCCCTCACCCCAGCTGCCTCACTCCTCCCCCCTCTACCCCAGCTGCCTCACTCCCTCCCTCACCCCAGCTGCCTCACTCCTCCCCCCTCAACCCCAGCTGCCTCACTCCCTCCCTCACCCCAGCTGCCTCACTCCTCCTCCCTCACCCCAGCTGCCTCACTCTACCTCCCTCACCCCAGCTGCCTCACTCCCTCCCTCACCCCAGCTGCCTCACTCCCTCCCTCACCCCAGCTGCCTCACTCCCTCCCTCACCCCAGCAGCCTCACTCCCTCCCTCACCCCAGCTGCCTCACTCCTCCTCCTTCAACCCCAGCTGCCTCACTCTTCCTCCCTCACCCCAGCTGCCTCACTCCCTCCCTCATCCCAGCTGCCTCACTCCCTCCCTCAACCCAGCTGCCTCACTCCTCCCCCCTCAACCCCAGCTGCCTCACTCCTCCTCCCTCACCCCAGCTGCCTCACTCTTCCTCCCTCACCCCAGCTGCCTCACTCTACCTCCCTCACCCCAGCTGCCTCACTCTTCCTCCCTCACCCCAGCTGCCTCACTCCCTCCCTCACCCCAGCTGCCTCACTCTTCCTCCCTCACCCCAGCTGCCTCACTCCTCCTCCCTCAACCCCAGCTGCCTCACTCCCTCCCTCAACCAGTTGTCTCACTTCCTCCTTCACCCCAGCTGCACCCCTCCTCCACCCCTCACCCCCAGCTGCAACCCTCCTCCACTCCTCACCCCCAGCTGCACCCCTCCTCCACCCCTCACCCCAGCTGCACCCCTCCTCCACCCCTCACCCCAGCTGCACCCCTCCTCCACCCCTCACCTCCAGCTGCACTTCTCCACCCCTCACCCCCAGCTGCAACCCTCCTCCACTCCTCACCCCCAGCTGCACCCCTCCTCCACCCCTCACCCAAGCTGCACCCCTCCTCCACCCCTCACCTCCAGCTGCACTTCTTCACCCCTCACCCCAGCTGCACCCCTCCTCCACCCCTCACCCCAGCTGCACCCCTCCTCCACCCCTCACCTCCAGCTGCACTTCTCCACCCCTCACCCCCAGCTGTAACCCTCCTCCACCCCTCACCTCCAACTGCACTTCTCCACCCCTCACCCCCAGCTGCACCCCTCCTCCACCCCTCACTTCCAGCTGCACTTCTCCACCCCTCACCTCCAGCTACACTTCTCCACCCCTCGCCCCCAGCTGCACCCCTCCTCCACCCCTCACCCCCAGCTGCACCCCTCCTCCGCCCCTCACCCCCAGCTGCACCCCTCACCCCAGCTGCACCCCTCCTCCACCCCTCACCTCCAGCTGCACTTCTCCACCCCTCACCCCCAGCTGCACCCCTCCTTCACCCCTCACTTCCAGCTGCACTTTTCCACCCCTCACCTCCAGCTACACTTCTCCACCCCTCACCCCCAGCTGCACCCCTCCACCACCCTTGTCTTCTTCCTCTACACCTGAGCCCTATACTTCTGTACCATCTGTCCTGAATTACCACACTGGTTCTGCTTCAGAGTGGACCTTGTGTGTGTGTGTGTGTGTGTGTGTGTGTGTGTGTGTGTGTGTGTGTGTGTGTGTGTGTGTTGAATGTGTTGTATAGTGTAGTATTGAGTGTAGTGCAAACTTGGGTCTATGCTCAAACAGTCCTGATATCTTATTTCAGAACTGATTGAATTCCCAAAATGATGACATCTTTTTCTGAGGAACTTCCACTTAGTCAACAGCTTCATGTGAAAGTGCTTCAATTTCAAACCTCACTCCACTCTCACCTCCTCACTCCACTCTCACATCCCCCCCTCTCCACTCTCACAGCCCACCTCCTCTTCACTTTCCACTCTCACATCCCCCCCTCTCCACTCTCACACCCCACCTCCTCTTCACTTTCCACTCTCACACCCCACCTCCTCTTCACTTTCCACTCTCACAGCCCACCTTTCCACTCTCACACCCCACCTCCTCTTCACTCTCCACTCTCATACCCCACCTCCTCTTCACTCTCCACTCTCACATCCCACCTCCTCTTCACTCTCCACTCTCACACCCCACCTCCTCTCCACTCTCACACCTCACCCCTCCACTCACACATCTCACCTCCTCTCCACTCACACACCTCCCCTCCTTTCCACTCACACACCTCCCCTCCTTTCC
>OY720623.1:0-19152 GCA_963170055.1 Halisarca cf. caerulea
GCGCAGGTAGCTCAATTGGGAGAGCAAAACACTGAAAATGTTTGGGTTATTGGTTCAAATCCAATCTTGAGCATCATTAAAACCGAGATTATTCCTTTGATTCTGGGGAAGATAGAAAGCGCGCGGCACTTATAATACATGCTAGGGTGATAAATTATTCCATATTTATCCCGTACAGGTGAGTAATATTCTGGAATGAGCGGCCCTTAGGGCCATCAGCTGGAATTGTATTAGGTAGAAGGCTCGATAAGGGTGGGCCTTGCCGAAGATGCATAGCCTAATGGCCACATTTCCACTGAAACAAGGGGGAGACTCGTTTAGAGGCAGCAGTAGAGGATTTTGTGCAATGTATGAAAGTATGACACAGAGATGTCGCATTTTGGACTGTCTAATATACGTGCCAGCAGACGCGGTTATACGTAAGGTCCTAGTTTTTATTGAGAAAAAGGCGTAAAGGGTGTGTAGGTGTGTTATTAGGGTCAAAAAGAGGTAAGTAGAACTTTTATGTAGCGGTAGAATGCTTTGATATAAAATGGAATTCCAGAGGCGAAGGCGGCTTACCAATATTGACCGTCGCTGAGACACGAAAGTGTGGGGAGCTAACAGGATTAGATACCCTGGTCGTCCACACTGTAAACAATGAATATTAAATGGTGGGGTTTTTGGCCCTATTATTAATCCAAAACTGATTATTATTCCGCCTGAAGATTACGATTGCAAGATTAAAACTCAAAGAATTTGGCGGTTCACTATTCCAATTAGAGGAGCGTGTAGTTTAATTCGATAATCCGCGAATAACCTTACCAAAACTAGAATATTTAATATTACAAGAAAGGGACTACGGGCCATATCTGGCCGGTTGGAGTGGTGTTAAAATAACTATTAAATACAGGTATTGCATGGCTGTCGTCAGTTTGTGTTGTGAGATTAATTAAACGAACTTAGCCCTTAGATAGTAATATATAATTATAAAAAGGACGACGTCAAGCCCTTATGATCCCTATGTTTTGGGCTATATATGCGCTACTTTTTTTTATACAAAGAGTATAAGATGAAGCTTTAAAGTAAAATTTTCGGATAGATGGTTGTAAGATTATCTTGAAGTTGGATTTAATAGTAATCGAAAAGTAGAGCGTTTCGGTGAATATGGCTCTAGTGTTCGTACAAATCGCCCGTCAACTCTGCCGAATAATAGATTCCCAAAGTGCGCCCGCTTTCGGTGGGGTATAACGGTTATAATATGAGGTTGAGTAAGTCGTAACACAGCGAGGCCACCGGAAGGTGGCCTCGGATTCATACACACATAATTTAGCAGGTAAAATTATTGACTTCCAATTAGTGAATGTGGGTTCAAGTCCCACTGTGTGTATGGTGTTTTGGAGCGATATTGGGGGGGTGTTTAGCTTAGTGGGGAGAGCGACGTGTTTACACCACGAGGGTCGAAAGTTCAACTCTTTCAGCACCTATTAATTAGTATAAACGAGTGGCGAGTGGAAGACTAGGATATTATATAAAGGACGTTAAAAACGAAATGTCGTAAAAGATATATCTGATATTCGACAATCCTTTTGAGAAATCGTAATGTAGACACTTTGATAATTGAAACATCTAAATATCAAGGAAAACGGAAATCAAGCGAGATTTCGTTAGTAGTGGTGAGCGAAAGCGAATGAGGGAGAGGGGTTATTGCATGTGGAATAACCGTTTTATGTTATTAAGAGCTAATTTATATAGCCAAAGAAGATAACAGATCTGTAGAGTCTTAATAATAACAAAGTATAAAGTATAATTATTAAAATACAGGTGTACCACACACCTAAGACTAAATAATATAATATACCGATAGTAAACAAGTACTGTGAAGGAATGTTGAAAGAGATATAAGTGAAAAGAGCCGGAAACTCGTCTACTTACAAGTAGACAGAATCTTTGTCGTACCTTTTGTATAATGGGTTCACAAGAAAAAATTTGGCAAACTTAAGTTTTAAATGTAGGTGAAGTGAAAGCGAGTTTTAATAAAACGCGATAAAGTCAAATGATCCCGAAACCAAGTGATCTAGTCATGGGCAGTTTGAAACAATTTGAAAAGAGTTGTGGAGGAGCGAACCGGTGATTGTAGCAAAAATCTCGGATGACCTGTGGTTAGGGGTGAAAGGCCAATCGAACTTGGAAATAGCTGGTTTTCTGCGAAAACTATATAAGTAGTGCGTCATATATATTCTAACTAAATAATTATTGAAAACGGTAATAATAATTATTTAATACACGGTAAGGCTCTAAATAAATTTAGGGAGAGTTTCTTTACTAAATTCCATTAAACTATGAATGTGTTAGAAGAAAGTTTGATAGACAGACGTTGGCGAGAAGGTCAATAGTCTAGTGGGGAACAGCCCTGATTTGAAGTTAAGGTCATAAAGATGGGCTAAGTGTGAAAGAGGATTAATTTTAATATTAGATAATGAGTAAGTAGGCTTGGAACCAGCCATCTTTTAAAGATTACGTAATAGTTCACTCAATAAATTTAATAACCTCTAAAATTTAGGTGGCTTAAGCTCATTGGATCCCATACTCTGAATAGAAATTATGGTAGCAGAACGTGCTGTATTTATTAGTGTAAACAAAATCAGAAGTGATAATGTGAATATGAGTAAAAAACAATGTTGAAATCATTGTTCATGACCTAGGGTTTCCAATTAAAGGATGTTCCTAATTGGGTTAAACAGCCCCTAAAAAATATGGGTACGTAGTAAAATAAATTACGCTTAACGCGTCAGGAAGAAATTATTCCAATAAAAGGGGGTAAGACCCCTTTTATTAATCCAAAAAGCGGGTTGTACTAAAACTGACACAAGTGGGTCGTAACGTGATGGTAAAATTTATCTTAAGGAATTCGGCAAATTGTTCCTGTAAGTTCGCGAGAAGGGAAGTTAATAATTTGAAGAGATAAGATTATTAATTGCAAAGAAGAGGGGGTGTCGACTGTTTACCAAAAACATAGCTTCCAGCTAATTTTTAGATATTGGAAGTGAGGCCTGCCCAATGGTTGTATCTCAACCCAAGTAATAAATCTAGTTAACTTGGTTAAGGACAATTTAATGGCCGCGGTAACACTGACCGTGATAATGTAGCGCAATCAATAGCCAATTAATTGTTGGCAAGTATGAATGGCTTAACGAGCGCCCCGCTGTCTCAAGATAAATACCAATGAAATTGAATTCGTAGTGAAGATGCTACGTACAAATTGTAAGACGAGAAGACCCCATTGAGCTTTACTGAAGGTTTATATGGTTTGGGTTTAATTAATGTGTAGATTATGTGGGGAATTAAGATTAGTTTAATTTTTATGAAAAACCACTCTTTTAATTGGAAACAAATTAGGTCAGGCCCACCCGCTAAGTGGGCTTCTTTTTATGTAAATCGGACAGTTTGGTTGGGGCGACCGCCTTCTAAAGAGTAACGAAGGTAAACATAAGGCGAATATAATATAATAAAGCCAGACAGCAAGGCGTACTTTCCTAGCTGACACGGGGCTCAGTCCCTGCTGTGTTATAGTGACCCGTTTGTCGAAAGTGGAATTGCTAACGATCAATGGATAAAAGTTACCATGGGGATAACAGAGTAATATCGTCTGAGAGTTCATATCGACGACGGAGTTTGCTACCTCGATGTTGAATTGTGGTATCCTGAGGGTGCAGCCGCTCTCAAGGGTTGGACTGTTCGTCCATTAAAACCATACATGATTTGAGTTCAGACCGGCGTGAGCCAGGTCGGTTTCTATCTACAATTTGGTGAGGAAGCATTTGACGTATCAATCTTCTAGTACGAAAGGACCGAAGAATTTGTTGTCCTCTGGTGTTCCAATTAAAAGTTGGGTAGTTACGACAGTAAGGTGGTATCACTGAAAGCATCTTAAGTGAGAAATCTATGTTAATCTGTGCTTCCAATAAGAATGTTTGAGATAAAAACACTGATAGGGCCTTGGTGACGAGCTTAAGGCTACTAATCATCTTTAATACTAGTTTAACGGCCCACCTAAAGGTGGGCCAACTTTTTTATAGTTAGAAATAATGAGTTTATATTTAAGTCGTTGATTGTTTTCAACTAATCATAAAGATATTGGTACTCTTTATTTAGTATTCGGTGCTTTTGCAGGAATGATCGGAACTGCGCTTAGTATGTTAATTCGATTAGAATTATCTGCGCCGGGTTCTATGTTAGGGGATGATCATTTGTATAATGTTATAGTTACAGCACATGCATTTGTTATGATCTTTTTCTTAGTGATGCCCGTTATGATCGGGGGGTTTGGTAATTGGTTAGTTCCGTTATATATTGGGGCGCCAGATATGGCATTTCCTCGATTAAATAATATAAGTTTTTGGTTACTACCTCCGGCTTTAACATTGTTGTTGGGGTCTGCTTTTGTAGAACAAGGGGCAGGAACTGGTTGAACTGTTTATCCGCCACTAGCAGGTATCCAAACACATTCTGGAGGATCTGTGGATATGGCTATATTTAGTCTTCATTTAGCGGGTATTTCTTCTATTTTAAGTTCTATGAATTTCATAACAACTATTATAAATATGAGAGCGCCGGGTATGACTATGGATAGACTTCCATTATTTGTATGGTCTATTTTAATTACAACAGTATTATTATTACTATCTTTACCGGTTTTAGCTGGTGCAATTACAATGCTTTTAACGGATCGAAATTTTAATACAACCTTTTTTGATCCAGCTGGTGGTGGTGATCCGATTTTATATCAACATCTGTTTTGATTTTTTGGGCATCCTGAGGTTTATGTGTTAATTTTACCTGGGTTTGGAATGATTTCACAAATTGTACCGACATTTTCAGCTAAAAAACAAATTTTTGGGTATTTAGGTATGGTTTATGCCATGTTGTCTATTGGATTTTTAGGTTTTATTGTTTGAGCTCATCACATGTTTACAGTGGGTATGGATGTGGATACTCGGGCATATTTTACAGCAGCAACAATGATTATTGCAGTTCCTACTGGTATAAAAATATTTAGTTGAATTGCTACAATATTTGGGGGATCTATTCGATTAGATACACCTATGCTTTGGGCAGTTGGGTTTATATTTTTATTTACTGTGGGGGGATTAACGGGTATTGTCTTGGCAAATAGTTCATTGGATATTGTTTTACATGATACATATTATGTTGTTGCACATTTTCATTATGTATTATCTATGGGAGCAATATTTGCAATATTTGGAGGATTTTATTATTGATTTGGTAAAATAACAGGATATTGTTATAATGAATTATATGGACGAATTCATTTCTGATTAATGTTTGTTGGAGTCAATTTAACCTTTTTCCCACAACATTTCTTGGGATTAGCAGGGTTTCCTCGACGTTATTCGGACTATGCCGATAGTTTTGCGGGATGAAATCAAATAAGTTCTTTAGGTTCAATAATCTCTATAGTAGCTGTTATTTGGTTTTTATATATTATATATGATGCTTATTGTCAAGAAGTTAAATTTGTAGGATGAATGGAAGAGACTGGGCACCATGTGTCTTTAGAGTGAATTCAAACATCTCCTCCGGCACATCATACTTATAATGAATTACCATATGTTTCAAGATATTCTTAAGAGTATCGGGCATGGTAGTTCCCCCCAGGGGGGGCATGGGGAGATGGCAGAGGGGTTTATTGCAATTGTCTTGAAAACAAATTGCCACTTTAAGTGGTACATGAGTTCAAATCTCATTCTTTCCGAACTGGGTGCTATAGCATAATGGTAATTGCAATAGTTTGCAAAACTATTGGTATAGGTTCAAGTCCTGTTAGCGCCTTTTAAGAAAATATGGCGATGATAATTATAAAAATATTAATCATACTGGTACCATTATTAATTTCTATTGCCTATTTAACTTTGGCAGAAAGGAAGGTGCTAGGGTACATTCAAAGTAGAAGGGGTCCAAATGTTGTGGGAATTTATGGGCTATTACAACCCTTTGCGGATGGGTTGAAATTGTTTACTAAAGAAGTAATCATACCGAATCATGCTAACATTTATATCTATATAATGGCACCAATTTTGTCTTTGACTTTGGCATTTATTGCTTGAGGGGTTGTCCCATACGGGGAGGGGTTTGTCTTGAGTGATTTGTCTATTGGTATTTTATATTTATTTGCAGTTTCATCCATAAGTGTATATGCGGTATTGATGTCCGGGTGGGCCAGTAACTCTAAGTATGCCTTTTTAGGTGCAATTAGGGCGGCGGCTCAAATGATTAGTTATGAGGTTTCTATTGGATTAATAATAATTTCTGTTGTTTTATGTGTGGGCTCTTTAAATCTAACTGAAATAGTTTTAGCTCAAAAAAATATATGATTTATTGTCCCGTTATTCCCTGCTGCTATTATGTTTTTTGTTTCCGCATTGGCAGAGACCAATCGAGTTCCTTTTGATTTAACGGAGGGAGAGTCCGAGCTAGTTTCCGGGTTTAATGTTGAATATTCTTCTATGTCTTTTGCTTTGTTTTTTTTAGCGGAATATGCGCATATAATCTTGATGTCAACTTTTGGGGTTATACTTTTTCTAGGTGGATGGTTTTTTCCTGGGGGTTTGGTATCTAATTGCCTTTTGATGGGGATCAAGGTGGCTTTTATTATCTTTCTTTTTATTTGGGTAAGGGCCTCTTTACCAAGAATAAGATATGATCAATTAATGGCCTTACTGTGAAAATCTTATTTGCCATTGAGTTTAGCATATGTCGTGTTTGTATTAAGTATTCTTATTGGATTTAATGGTTTGCCCCCTGCCGGTCTTATGTAGATGGATTAGGAGGCGATCGCCACTGTGGTGGAATCGGTAGACATAGTAGGTTTAAAACCTGCGGGCGTGGCCATATGAGTTCGAATCTCATCAGTGGTAATGGAAGTGCGGCACCCATAGCTCAATTGGAAGAGCGTTTGCCTTCTAAGTAATAGGTTGTAGGTTCGAATCCTATTGGGTCTATAATATTCAATCCTCGGCGGTTGGTATTGTTTGATGCAACATTATTATCATCCATATCATTTAGTGGATCCGAGCCCATGACCATACATCGGGTCATGTGGCGCTTTTTTTACTACAGTTGGGGCAGTTATGTATTTTCATTATAGTCAAAGCTTAGTATTAATTTTAGGCTTAATTACCATCATTTTTACAATGGTTGTTTGATGACGAGATGTGATTCGGGAATCAACATTCCAAGGACATCATACATTTATTGTAAAACAAGGGTTGAAGTACGGAATGATTTTATTTATTCTTTCCGAAGTTTGTTTATTTTTTTCTTTATTTTGGGCTTTTTTTCATAGTAGTTTAGCACCCACAATAGAGGTTGGGGCAGTTTGACCGCCAAGGGGTGTAAACCCTTTAAATCCGTGATCGGTTCCTCTTTTAAATACTGCGGTATTACTGAGTTCGGGTGCCACTGTTACTTGGGCGCATCATGCAATAATTAGTGGCAAAAGAAAAGAAGCCATTTTAGGTTTATTTTTTACAGTTTTATTAGGAATAGGGTTTACTGGTTTGCAAGCTATGGAGTATTATGAGGCACCATTTACAATATCAGACTCCGTATATGGTTCCACTTTTTTTGTTACTACCGGAGCTCATGGGGGGCATGTGTTAATTGGTAGTACATTCTTATTAGTTTGTCTTTTTCGACTTATAAGTCATCAATTCACTAGACATCATCATTTTGGTTTTGAAGCAGCGGCATGGTATTGGCATTTTGTGGATGTTGTTTGATTATTTTTATTTATTTTTATGTATTGATGGGGGTCATAAATTTATAGGCCCACCCTATGGGTGGGCCTAAGCTCAATTGTAAATGGGTTATTGACGTTTCTTGATATCGTAGGGATTAGCCAAACCGGTACGGCAGAAAGTTTTGGTCTTTCTAATTGCAAGTTCGAGTCTTGCATCTCTAGTGTTGTTTCGGGAGATTAGGTAAATGGTAGACCGGAAGCCTTCAAAGTTTTTAGTGTTGGTTCAATCCCAGCATCTCCTGTGCGCGATACACTAAGTAGGGTAGACTAACGGCAAGTCATCAGGCTCATTATCTGAGTATGTGGGTTCAAGTCCTGCCCCTATATAATGTATGAAGTTCCTCTCAATATTTTCTATATAATTATATATCCGGAAATATTATTAAGTCTTGCAGTATTAGGTTTAGTTATTTACGGTGTAAATCCATTATCTACCAACAAAATTACCGTGATTATTTTAGGTTTAATCGGTATCTGGGTTTCTTTGATGGGATTGGGTGATTTTGGGGAAAATTCTTATTTTAATATCGCTCAATCTTCCAATGGGCTATTGATGATTAATGGTTGAATTACTGTATCGAAACTTCTTATTGTAATTGGTTCTTTTTCTATTCTTTTAATGGGACAATCCTCGGGGCGGCTTAATGTAGAATACTCCTCTAGTCCTGTTTTAATATTAATTGTTACCCTAAGTTCTTTGCTTTTGATTTCGGCAATAAATTGATTATCGTTTTATTTAGCATTGGAATTGCAAACTTTGTCTTTATTTATATTGGTGGCATTAAAGAGGGATAGTGCATATAGTACGGAAGCAGGTTTGAAATACTTTGTATTGGGTGCGCTTTCTTCTGGGTTGTTTTTATTTGGTTGCGTTTTATTATATGGTTTAACGGGGGAGGTGAGTATACAAGGAGTAGGGCTTTGCCCTGGGGGAGAAATTGGACGAATATTTATTACTATTTCTCTTTTATTTAAATTATCTGTTGCACCTTTTCATATGTGAGCTCCAGATGTTTATGAAGGTGCTCCGACTATCATAACGGCTTTGTTGGCAACTGTGCCCAAAATTAGTGTGTATTCTATTTTAGTTCAGATTGGGCCAACTACAAATGTAATATTAATTTGTGCTGCTATCTCCATAATTTATGGTGCAATTGGGGCATTAAATCAAACAAGAATTAAAAGGTTATTAGCCTATAGTGGGATTGGACATATGGGATTTATTTTATTTGGAGTCGCAATGGGTTCTTTTGAGGGGATACAGGCTAGTTTTATTTATATGATTATTTATGTAATAATGTCTGTTTGTAGTTTTTCTACAATTATTTCTTTAAATTTAAGTCGTGGATTATTAGTAGAATTAAGTGGAATATCTAGGAATAATCCGGTTATTGCTATGACGTTGGCAGTTGTTTTCTTTTCAATTGCGGGGATTCCACCGTTAGCGGGGTTTTTAAGTAAGTGATTTATATTATTATCTGGAATCTATGGTGGATATTATTTATTTTCATTAGTTATCGTCATTAGTTCCGTAATTGCTGGCGTTTATTATGTTAGAGTTGTTAAGTTGTTATATTTTCAAACCGATTATCCGTTATTAGTTTGACAAAGGGTTTTAAATAGAGAAAGTGGGGTAGATTTTCCGAGATCAATATTAATTGGTGTGACTCTTTTTTTTATTCTCTTTTTTATTATTTGCCCCAATTTTTTACTTCAAATTACACACGATGCAACAATTTGTTTATATTAGGATGTTCGCCCTACTAGAAATCCATTTGTAGGGCAGAAACACATTTTGAAGCCCATAGCGTAGGATTATCCTAGGTTGATTATGAAGAGATAATAAGAGATAATGTATATATTAGTCCTTTTTGTGCCCTTGCTAAGTGCTGTTATTTCTGGATTGTTTGGAAGGATAATTGGAACAAGGGGGGCAGGTATTTTTACATCTAGTTGTATTGTAACAAGTTTTATAATTTCTTGTTTTATTTTTTACGAAACAACATTAAATGTGTCTCCGGTTTATATAAAGCTATGACGATGGTTTGATTCAGAATTATTCACTGGTAGTTTTGGGCTTCAGTTTGATGGTTTGACTGGGTCGATGCTTTTTGTTATAACAAGTGTGTCTGCATTAGTTCATATTTATTCAACAGGGTATATGGAAGGTGATCCACATATACCAAGATTTATGAGTTATTTATCCTTTTTTACGTTTTTAATGATAGTACTTGTCACTAGTGATAATTATATTCAATTATTTATAGGGTGAGAAGGTGTTGGATTGTGTTCTTATCTTTTGATTAATTTTTGATTTACTCGAATTAAGGCTAATAAAGCGGCCATAAAGGCCATGTTAATCAATAGGGTAGGGGATATGGGGCTAGTTTTGGCTATGTTTATGATTTTAAGAGAATTTGGCTCATTAGAGTTTTCAATTATTAATAATTTATTAATTATTGAGTCGGAAAGTAGTAATATAATTTGTTTTCTTTTATTTGTGGGGGCTATTGGAAAATCGGCTCAATTGGGGTTACATACTTGATTGCCAGACGCAATGGAGGGTCCTACTCCGGTTTCTGCCTTAATTCATGCGGCAACGATGGTTACTGCCGGTGTTTTTTTGATTATTCGGTCTGCGCCTTTGTTTGAATTCGCACCTTTTACATTAACTTTGGTTACGATTGTTGGTGCTTTGACTGCTTTTTTTGCAGCGACAATTGGTGTTGTTCAAAATGATTTGAAAAAGGTTATTGCCTACTCCACCTGTAGTCAGTTAGGGTATATGGTTATGATTTGTGGTCTATCAAATTATTCGACTAGTTTGTTTCATTTAATGAATCATGCGTTTTTTAAGGCTTTATTGTTTTTGAGTGCGGGGTCTGTCATTCATGCTGTGAGTGATGAGCAAGATATGAGAAAAATGGGAGGGTTAATTCGATCTATTCCTTTGACGTATATTATGATATTTATTGGTTCGCTATCTCTAATGGGGTTTCCTTATTTGACAGGATTTTATTCAAAAGATTTAATACTAGAATTAACATATAATAAATATTATATGGCATTTGCTTATTGATTAGGAAGTCTTTCGGCGTTATTAACGGCATTTTATTCTACAAGATTGATTTATTTAACTTTTTTTACCAATACTAATTCTAGAAAAGAGGCCTTAGTAGGGGTACATGAACCTTCTTTTAATATTATATCTCCTTTAATTTTTTTAGCTTTTGGAAGTATATTTATTGGATATTTGGGAAAAGAAATGATTATTTCTAATGTTATTCACCCAATTGTTCCTGGTTATATAAAAACATTTCCATTAATTTTAAGCTTATTGGGGGGCATTTTGGCTTTTTTTTTATATAGTTTGAATATATCATTTTATTCTACTCGTGGAATTTTTTTAACTTTTTATACTTTTTTTAATTCTGCTTGACAGTTTAATTACATTATTAATCATTTTATTGTCCGGAATGTTTGGCGTTTTGGTCACAATATTACTTATAAGGTTATTGATCGAGGGTTATTAGAACAATTAGGACCAAATGGAATCTCGAGGGTTATTATAAATTTAACTCAAAAAATGAGTAATCTTCAAGGGGGAATGGTATTTAATTATGCCTTAATTATGATTTTATTTACTACTTTGTTTATTTCAGGGATTCTCTAGGATCAAAGAATCCTTATGGCGGGGTTTTAGCTCAATAGGAGGAGCAGTGGCTTTGCAAGTCAAAGGCTACAGGTTCGAGGCCTGTAAACTCCACAATAGTTTATTATTATCAATGCCGGGCCCACCTGGTAATTTATTATGTAGAAGTAATGATTAATAAAATAATTAAAGAGTGAGTTAGTGACATTATTCCCCTTATTAATTTTCTAAAAGATGCTCCTGAACCATGACAATTGGGATTTCAAGACGCAGCAAGCCCAATAATGGAGGAGGTTATTTTTCTTCATGATCAAATTATGTTTATTTTAACGTTAATAATAACAACTGTTTTATGATTAATTATAAGTTCCTTGAACAATAAGCATTATCATCGTTATTTAACAGATGGGACTGTTATAGAGGTCATTTGAACATTAATTCCTGCGGCTATTTTGGTGTTTATCGCTTTTCCTTCCTTGAAATTATTGTATTTAATGGATGAGGTAATTGATCCTGCATTAACAATTAAAGTTATTGGGCATCAATGATATTGATCATATGAATATTCCGATTATGGTGCTGATACAATTGAATTTGACTCATATATGATACCTACATCGGATTTGAATAGTGGTGATTTAAGATTATTAGAAGTGGATAATCGGGTAGTTGTTCCTATTCAAACACAAGTACGGGTTTTAGTCACTGGGGCGGATGTGCTACATTCATTTGCAGTACCTTCTTTATCGGTGAAAATGGATGCCGTGCCCGGACGGTTAAATCAAACTAGTTTTTTAATTAAAAGACCTGGGGTGTTTTATGGTCAATGCTCCGAGATCTGCGGTGCGAATCATTCGTTTATGCCTATTGTTATCGAAGGTGTTTCATTAGATAAATATATAAATTGAGTTGCGGCACAAACACAACAAATTGAATCATAGTTTTAGGTCAGGCCCCCCCTATGGGTGGGCCGTAGCTCAGTTGGAGCCCAGTAGAAATACATTTGGGTTGGTGTGGTGTGTAACTCAGAAGGTAGAGTAATAGGCTTTTAACCTAGAGGTTGTTGGTTCAACTCCAATCATACCAACATGCCACAGTTAGATTTATTAACTTTTTTAACTCAATACATATGAACATTGATTATTTTAGGATCAATATTTGTATTATTAGTTACTACAATTTTGCCGAAAATACAACAACAGTTAGTGATTAGATCTAAAGTCGTTGAGATTAAAGGGGAGGCTGTGGGAACTCCTGGGGTGGAAATCTATCAACAACTATTAACATTAAAAAATGTCCATAGTAATCAATAAAATAAAATGTTAGCTGCATATTTTGATCAATTTAATGTTATACGATTAGTAACAATACAAGCCGGCTCACAGAGCGGACCGGGGGACTGGTTAATTACTTTCACTAATTCGTCTATGATGATGGTGTTGGCAATTCTTATGTTCTGATTGTTGTTAAAAGGTGATGATTTAGTTCCACGTAGATGGCAGGCTGTAATGGAATTAATATATTTAAATATTCGTTCAGTTGTTAGAGATAATTTAGGCGCATCTGGCGATAAGTTTTTTCCTTTTGTGATTAGTTTGTTTATTTTTCTTGCTATGTTAAATACTTTAGGGTTATTTCCTTATGTTTTTACCCCTACTGTGCACATAGTGATAACTTTTGGATTGTCATTTTCTATTTTGATTGGGGTTACATTGTTGGGAGTTTTTACTTTTAAGTGGAATTTTTTAAGTATGTTCATGCCTAGTGGGGCTCCTTTATTATTGGCTCCTCTATTGGTGTATATTGAAACTATAAGTTATATTTCAAGGGCCCTTTCTCTTGGGCTGAGATTAGCTGCGAATTTAACGGCTGGACACTTATTATTTGCGATAATGTCTGGGTTTACTTTTAATATGTTAGCAAATGGTTTAATATTTACAAGTTTATTCCCAATGTTAATTATGTTTTTTGTAACAATATTAGAAATGGCGGTCGCAGTAATTCAAGCGTATGTATTTAGCTTATTAACTACAATTTATTTGGGTGATACAATCGCACTACATTAGGGGCGTTTAAGCCCTCCGTGTAGTTATGGGCGGCATGTAGCTTAATGGGTAGAGCGTAGTCTTGATAAGACTAAAGTTATTGGTTCAAATCCAATCTTGCCGAGTTTTTAGTGAAATGCATCTCGAGTGAGATGGCAGAGTGGTGAATGCGCTTCGCTGTAAACGGAGTTGGGAGACCAATCGAGAGTTCAAATCTCTCTCTCACTATATGGCTTTGGGCTGGTAGCTTATTTGGTAAAGCATGTTGCTCATAACAACAAGGTAGTTGGTTCAATCCCATCTCAGCTTATAGTTCAATCGGTATATTTAGCGGGGTTATAGCTTAATCGGTATAGCAATTGGTTGTCATCCGAAAGATACAGGTTCAATTCCTGTTAATCCCGGTGCGTGGGTCTATAATAGCTTAAGGGTAAAGCGTTTGGCTGTTAACCAAAAGTATATCAGTTCGATTCTGATTTGTAGAGATATGAATTGGGAGTGTGGTGAAAGTGGTAAACATATCTGATTTAGGTTCAGAGATTTACAGGTTCAAGTCCTGTCACTTCTATATGACTAAAGCGTTTAGAAAAGAGAATCCTATTTTTTCTATAGTTAATTCTATATTTATTGATTTGCCTGCGCCGTCTAATATAAGTTATTTATGGAATTATGGGTCTTTATTAGGAATATGTTTAGTTGTACAAATTATTACAGGAATTTTTTTGGCAATGCACTATTGTTCAGATGTTGATTTGGCTTTTTCATCGGTAGCGCATATTACTCGAGATGTTAATTATGGGTTCATTATACGATCTTTACATGCTAATGGGGCTTCTATGTTTTTTTTATGTGTGTATTTACATATCGGTCGAGGAATTTATTATGGTAGTTATAATAAGATGATTGTTTGAAATGTGGGTATTATTATTTATTTATTAATGATGTTAACTGCATTTCTTGGGTATGTGTTACCCTGAGGGCAAATGTCTTTTTGAGCTGCGACAGTAATAACTAATTTAGTTTCTGCGGTACCTTATATCGGGGATGATCTTGTAAAATGAATTTGGGGGGGATTTAGTGTGTCAAATGCCACTTTAAATCGGTTTTTTAGTCTTCATTATTTGTTACCATTTGTCTTAGCTGCATTAGCCATTGTACATCTCTTAGCACTTCATGAAACCGGGTCCAATAACCCTATTGGAGTTAGGTCGGATATAGATAAAATACCATTTCATTTTTATTATGTTTTTAAAGATATGTATGGGGCAATCGTTTTGGGTATGATAACTTTAGTAATTGTTTTTCTTTTTCCATATGTCTTGGGGGATCCGGAAAATTTTCAACCAGCCAATCCGTTAGTAACTCCTGAACATATCAAGCCCGAGTGGTATTTTTTATTTGCATATGGAATATTGCGTTCAATCCCTAATAAATTGGGGGGAGTTGTAGCGTTAGTAAGTAGTATTTTAATATTATTTTTATTGCCTTATTTACATCAAAGTAGGTTTAAGGGATTAACTTTTAGACCATTAAGTAAAATTTTATTTTGATTTTTCATTGCGGATTTTTTATTGTTGACTTGAATAGGTGGACAGCCAGTAGAAGAGCCATATATTTTGGTTGGACAAATGGCATCAATTTGTTATTTTGCATATTTTTTATTATTAACTCCCTTGGTGGGCTATTTAGAAAATAAGTTATTACAATTATATTAGTTTTCGTTTAGGGCTTCTTCGACCCACCTATGGTGGGTCGGCCTTTGTACCACCGTGCCTTTGTAGCTCAATTGGAAGAGCGTTTGCCTTGTAAGTAATAGGTTGTAGGTTCGAATCCTACTAGAGGCAGAGAAATATTGACAAAATTAGAGTTGATAAGATTCAATTTCAAATAATGGAGAATATGACACCAGAAATTTTAAGTGCAGCTAAATTTGTAGGAGCAGGTGCCGCAACTATTGGAGCCGCAGGAAGCGGGGCAGGGATCGGAACTGTTTTTGGGAATTTAATTATTGGGTATTCTAGAAATCCCTCATTGAAACAACAACTATTTACATATGCTATTTTAGGGTTTGCTCTGTCTGAGGCTATGGGATTGTTTTGTTTAATGATGGCTTTTTTATTATTATATGCTTTTTAAGAATGAGACCCACCCTATGGGTGGGTTCCCCGTGTCAATATGGGTTTGGATGAGATGGCTGAGTTAGGTAAAGCAACAGTTTGCTAAACTGTCAAGGAATCACCTTGCATGGGTTCAAATCCCATTCGCATCGGTTTTGCGGGGGATATATTAATTGGAAGATTATCTATTTTGGGTGTAGAAGGTTCGGGTTCAAATCCCGCTCTCCTGAGGTTTAATGAGAATATGTTACAATTATGACCCTTGTCTATTTACTTTTTGCCAATTATTGGAATGATCTTACTTATAAAAACGCCAAGAAATGATGGGGAAAAGTTAAAAAGAATAGGATTAGAATGATCTTTATTTACATTTACAGCGACTATTTTATTGTGGGCTTCTTTTGATGGGGGCTCATTTCAAACAATAAATCTTTTTAGTTGAATTTTGAATCTTATGACATCTTCGGTGAATGTTGTATTTGCTGTAGACGGAATTTCCGTCTTTTTTTTAGTTTTGACCGGCTTATTGATTCCTATTTGTGTTTTAATAAGTTGAAATTCTATAAGATATTTAATAAAGGAGTTTTTATTGTGTTTGTTTTTTATAGAGGTTTTATTAATGGGGGTTTTTACTGTTTTAGATTTGGTAGGGTTTTATATTTTGTTTGAAGGTATATTAATCCCGATGTTTTTAATTATTGGTATTTGAGGTTCTAGAGAAGAAAAAGTACAAGCGGCATATTATTTTTTCTTTTATACTTTTATTGGATCAGTTTTTATGTTATTAGGTATCTTTGTTCTTTATAGCCTATCTGGAAGTACGGATTATCAAACGTTATGTTGTCTTCAATTCGACAATTCTGTTCAATATTTTGTGTTTGGGGGCTTTTTTTTTAGTTTAGCTGTTAAAATACCTAAAATACCATTTCATATATGATTACCACAAGCTCATGTGGAAGCGCCCGTGGCGGGTTCTGTAATTTTAGCTGGTGTCCTATTGAAGCTGGGGGGCTATGGATTTATACGGTTTTCTTGGCCGCTTTTACCAGATGCGTCCGAGTTTTTTTCTCCTTTAATCCAAACTTTAAGTGTTTTAGCAGTGATTTATGGAAGTTTAACCACTTGTCGTCAAGTGGATTTGAAACGAATAATTGCTTATTCTTCCATTGCACATATGGGCTTAGTTACTTTAGGTATTTTTAGTCATACCATTACGGGATTAATGGCTGCAATATATTTAATGTTAGCACATGGGTTAGTAAGTTCTGCTTTATTTATAATTGTGACTTTTTTATATGAACGACACTCTACTCGTCTTATAAAATACTATCGAGGGATGACCATCACTATGCCCCTTTTTAGTGCTTTAATGTTGTTATTTATCTTAGCTAATATTGGTATCCCTTTAAGTTGTAATTTTGTTGGAGAGTTTCTTTCATTATTTTCTGCATTCGAGTATAGTTTTGTGGTGGGAGTATTAGCATCATCAGGGATGGTTCTGTCTGGAGGATATTCAATGTATCTTTATAATAGAGTTTGTTTTGGTGTGCCTTCCAAATATTTGTCTTTTTCTCGGGATTTAACTCGACGAGAGGTGTTTTCCCTATTCCCATTGGCCTTTTTCACTTATTTGCTTGGGGTGTTCCCATCAATTTTGACCGATGTTATAAAAAGTAGCACAATTTTTCAAGAATTATATTAGCCTTAATTCGAGTCCCTGGGTGAGAGTAGCTTAGTGGAAGAGCAAGGGTTTGTGGCGCCAATGGTCGAGAGTTCGAATCTCTTCTTTCACCCGAATATTAACCCCCAAATCTCGGCCTCTATCGTCTAGTGGTTAGGACATTAGCTTTTCGAGCTTAAGACAGGAGTTAGATTCTCCTTAGGGGTAATAATAATAAAAGTGGAAGGATTATTTTATTTGTTTGCTTTAGGAGTTATTTTTTCTGGGATTATGGTTATATCTTCATTGAATCCCGTCCATTCCGTGCTTTGGTTAATATTTGCATTTACCAATGCTTCTGCATTGTTTATTTTATTAGAGGTAGAGTTTCTCGCTTTTATTTTTTTAATAGTATATGTCGGAGCAATTGCTATATTATTCCTTTTTGTTATAATGATGTTAAATTTAACAGATTTTGGATATAATATTAATTCGGATATGTCTAACTATTTGCCGGCTGGTTTAGTGATTGGGATTGTTTTTTTATTTGAAATTTTAATATGGCATAATCATTCGGAAGGTTATTATTTAGGTTCAGATTGTGTGCCAATCTATTATAATTGTGTTATTTCGAGTCCTAATATTGAAACTATAGGGAGGGTATTATATACTGATTTTTATTTTTTATTTTTATTAGCTAGTTTTATATTATTAGTTGCCATGATAGGAGCAATTGTTTTGACACATGAAATAAATACCGAGATTAGACGACAAGATATTTTTATACAAACAAGTAGGCAACTTTGAGATTCTTAAGTTTTTCATGTCCGCCGGCTACCGGTGCATTTTTTAATTCTTTTCTCCAGTAGGCGGGCGGCGTAGGCGATTATGAAATTATGAGTAATATAGAGTTTATGGGGATATTTGTTTTGTTATTGATAAGTGTAGCTCTTTCGACTGTTATATCTGGTGCTTCGTATGTTTTAGGTGTTAAAAAGCCAGATAGTGAAAAAGTATCGGCTTATGAGTGCGGGTTTGATCCTTTTGAATCTTCTCGGATTCCTTTTTCTGTTAGGTTTTTTTTAGTGGGAATCTTATTTTTAATTTTTGATTTAGAAATTTCATATCTTTTCCCATGGTGTGTGGTGTCGAATCAAATAGAATTGCTAGGATTTTGAATAATGATGATTTTTTTAATCATATTAACTTTGGGGCTGATCTATGAGTGGGTTTTGGGAGGCTTGGATTGGGAGTAATGTCCTCCCATTTCCTGTATGTTTGTAATTTAATGGAAAAATGTCTATCTTCGGAATAGAAAATAGGGGTTCAAGTCCCTTCAGACATTAATCAATGTATTACGAGTATTTAACTGTCGGAATTCTTTTATTTATTTTGGGGGTTTTAGGTATTGTTTTAAATAGGAGCAATTTAATTATTATGCTAATGTCGATTGAATTGATGTTATTGGCTATTTCATATTTGTTTTTAGTTAATTCTGTGGCTATTGATAATTTAATGGGACAAATTTGTACTATAATGGTATTAACCGTGGCAGCGGCGGAATCTGCGATCGGTTTAGCGATTTTAGTTGCATATTATCGAGTAAGAGGGACGATTTCCGTTAAAACACTTAACTTATTACGAGGATAACTACCGCCCACCCGGAGGGTGGGGCGAAGTTATGGTCGAAACCGCGGAAACTAATGGGACTTTGGGGATAGTTTCCGATTATAATTAATCAAAAATTATATTAATAAATAAAGGCCATATCTGGCCGGTTGGAATGGGTATTTAGGTGATATAGTTTAATGGTTAAAAACAATTATCTCATACGTAATAAATAGAGGTTCAATTCCTTTTTTCACCCCGGCGGTTTG